>JAGDYQ010000032.1:4556950-4621950 GCA_021962125.1 Bulinus truncatus | reverse complement strand
GTTTTTTAACTTGTAAAATATTAATTTATTTTTCTTTTATATTTGTATGTGGTCGTCAAGAAACTCACAATCATAAATGGGGTCGTGAATTACATAAGTTTAAGAAGCCCTGATTAAGAGCTATTGAATTCAAGACGTGTGTATTAAGCATTTGATGACATTGTTTGACTGACGATAATTTTTCTTAATTTTATTCTTCGATCAATGAAATATATTGATGGTATCCAAAATATTAATAAGGAATATTTTATATGAATTTGTGTATATAGGGTACTAGTATATTAAATTAACTCCCTTGGAATTATTTTTAGGCGTTAAAATTTTTGAACCAAGAACATGTTCAATTTTTAAATTGCATAATGTGTGTGTGTCATTAGCATGCATATTATGTCACTTGTTTCTATCAATGGAGCGCTCATTCAGATATCTAAAACTAGTACAATTTGTTTTAAGATGTGAAATGTCACAACTTTTTGTTGTGCACTTAAGAGTTTATTGTCCCATCCAAAACAATTGCCATGAGTGTTGCCGGTCATAACTCTTAAGAGAAAAATGTACTGATGTGTTTATGCTATATACAAAGCACAAACGAGCAAAGAATTATAAATTTGTATAAATTATTAGACTAACAACCAGGCCCGTTGCGCGCGGGGGGGGGGGGCAGGAGGTCCGGGCCCCCCTGCTTTTTGTCTGGCCCCCTCTGCTTATTTTTTTTTCTACTTAGTAAAATGTATATATGGCCCCTACTATTGCCTGGCCCCTGCTGTAGAATTTTCACGCTACGGGGCTGCTAATAGCATACACGATTTATGTCTAAATGATGTTATTAATATTTAAACTTGCAGTCATATTTCAAGAATGATTATGCTAACTATATTCAGTGATGTATTGGTAAAATAAGAAGTAAGGGAACGCATAGTTGGAACAAAAAAAAAGTCCTATTTTTAGCAAACATGAAAAAGTACTGGAACGAGTTCCGGTTTTGAAAAGTGGTAAGGGAACGTCGTTCCACCGCGTTCCCCCTCCCTATACACCACTGACTGTATTAAAAATACACAGGACCATTTTATAGCTATATAATGTATATATATATATATATATTTATATATATGTATATCGTTATTACCATAATGATATACAATCGTTAATATTATTGCGGATGAATAATGATTGGTATATCATCTAGTAAGCGTTGGAAGGGTCGTGTGGATTTTATTGGGGGCGCAGAAATAGTGATTTTGAAAAAAAAAACATTTTGCGCCTCTAGGCCCACGGTTCTTAACGGTAAAGCTTAGGCAGGGGTACCCAGCGAGATATACTTTTCGTTTATAACAACAAAGAATTTAAAGAGCTTTGATGTGAGGGGTACCGGCGGCAGCCCCGTAGCGTGAAAATTCTACAGCAGGGGTCATGCATTCTACAGCAGGGGCCGGGCAATAGCAGGGGGGGTCCAGGTAATACATTTTACTAAGTAGAGCAAATTAGCATAGAGGGTCAGACATAACGCAGTATAACATAGGTCCTACCTCATCCCCAGTTGATGGAACTTTTCCAGTATAGCATAAGTCATACCCCATCCCCAGTTGATGGAACTTTTCCAGATAACATAGGTCTTACCCCATTTCCAGTTGTTGGAACTTTTCTAGTATAATATAGGTCTTACCCCATTTCCAGTTGATGGAACTTTTCCAGTATAACATAGGTCTTACCCCATTTCCAGTTGATGTAACTTTTCTAGTATAACATAGGTCATACCCCATCCCCAGTTGATGGAACTTTTCCAGTATAATATAGGTCTTACCCCATTTCCAGTTGATGGAACTTTTCTAGTATAACATATGTCTTACACCATTTCCAGTTGATGGAACTTTTCTAGTATAATATAGGTCTTACCCCATCCCCAGTTGATGGAACTTTTCTAATATGTTCTATCTGAAATCTGCTGCCTACAATCTCTAAAAAACTTACTTGTATCTGATTATAACTTAATTTAACTTGTCCCATGATGCTAAGCCCTACCCCCCCACCCAACTCTTCTGATTAGCCGTGTTACCTCCCTCACAACTCATTTACATAATTAGGACTATTCAAACACTCGTTATTGGTGGGGGCTTATAATCCATTAAAATTTAACGCCCTTTGCTACAATCAGTGTTAAGTCCATCAATATATATATATATATATATATATATATATATATATATATACAGGCTTGCGGAGCCGGAGCCGAGGAGCCGGGAGCCGCTACTTTTTGCTGGAGCCGGAGCCTGAGCCGGAGCCGAAAAAATCTGGCGGCTCCACGGCTCCCAAATGTTTTTTTACAGCAGAATTTTTTTTAGCTTTAAAATTACAAATTTGTTTGATTGTTTGCCTCCTGCAATTTGAAATGTTGTCATGTTTTACGAACGCCACAACAGTAACACGCACATCACCACAAGAAATCTTTAATGGGGAATCGTTTTGTGTTCGTTTTAAATCTTGTTTACCCTCCGAAATTTTTTTAATGGCATGTTATTTTGTTATATATAAAGTTAAAACAGTTTTATTTCATAGAATAATTGTATCAATAATTTAAAAAAAAATTTTTACTAAGACGACAAATAGAATGCGTCATTTCGTATTATTATTTGACCGCGAATTTGTAATAGACTAAAAACAAAATGGCAGCTTTCTGTATTTAACAATTTTATTATAAACAGAATATCTGAAATAGAGTAGATAAATTTATAAGGCTGTGGCTATTCGGACCCGGGTCCCAATAAAATTCGATTGTTATTCGGACCCGTGGCAAATATGCACTAAGCTTAGCTATATTTAAACTTTATTAGACGGAACCCGAAAAAATAATAATACAGAGTCCGCTTAGTGAAACCCTAGACACTGAGTAACGATTAAATCATACAATTCAAACAATTATAAAAAAAATAAACAAAAAACAATAATAAAGTTTATGTATAGCTAACCTAAGTGCATATTTGCCACGGGTCCGAATAACAAATAGACTTTATTGGGACGGGGTCCGAATAAAAATCGGAGTTTATTGGTACACGGGTCCAGGCCCGTAGCCAGAGGGAGCTAGGGGGGCTGACCCCCCCTGCATGATTTGAGCTTTTTGAAATTTTTTTTATAATAACGGCTATAAAACATCAATTATTTTGTTCAATTTTGTTTTAGGGGCCCGGACTGAGCTGGCCAATCAACTTTTGAAAATATTAATATCAGCACGGGGGCCCGTGTCACCCCTGCCCAGGGACCCGAAATTTCTGTCGGTGGGCCTGTTCGCAACCTTGTAATAGTTTTATATATTGATATCTTCTGAGGACAACTAGCAACTTAAATAAGTTAATAAAATAATATTGACTTCTGACTTCACTTTTATACATATGTATAATAAAATAATAAAGTACAAACTCCGTGATTTCTGAGTGATGTTATTTAATTTGCAAATTTACTTTTTAGCAGAATTAATTTTATTTTAAATTGAATAATTGCGACTGGTCAATTTGTTGTTGATAGATCTGTTCTTTGTTTTCAATATTTTAAAAGAAATATCACACAAATAGCTAAGCTATATTCGTGCATCTTTGTCGTTCTTCCCAGGTTGTACGTTTAACCAACCGTATAATGATATAAATCAGGTATTTATTATGTAACAATTGTGTAGCAGAACAAATGGTTAATATATCTATAAACAGGAATCAGAAATTGCTCAGCCTCAATACATTTTATCATTAAAACTCTTTACTATTTAAATTATTTTTAACAAAACTGCAACATGCCATGCATTATTGAAACGTAGTTAAAATTATATATTTCTAATTAATAGCTAAACAATCGTTTCTAAAATGCACCATTCCAGATATGGAACTGCAAAAATTTCTTGGGGAGGGGACTCACTGAGGTCCCCCCCCCCAAAACCCCTCCTCTCCGTTCGCAAGCTTTCGGCACTTCGCACCTCCATCTGCGCCCCCCCCCCAAACATTTCTTCTACCCCACCAGGGGCGGAATTATGGGGAGGGGCCGGTTATTGCAAGTTTAGGTAATACATCATTAAATTATCGAAATATTTTTTGTTCAAAGACCAATTTTCAACAATGGAAACAGTTCCCCTCCCCCCGGGGTGAAGGTTTTGCCCCCCCCCCGTCAAAGTTGTCTAGATCCGCCGCTGTACCCCAGAATCAGTTCTTCGGCAACCCCCCACCCGGCCGAAAAAAATTCCCCCCCCCCAATGCAATAATCCTGGCTACGGGCCTGCCCTGGTCCGAATAGTCACTTCGAATTTATAAATAATAAATATAAATACTGAAGTCTTTAAAATATTTTAAATAATGTATCAATTTACTATTGGCTAATTTGATCATTGAAATAACTTTTAGTACTTATGAAAAAAGCGACTAGTGAAACCTCGATCGAAAATAATGATATGTTTCTGGATGCACTGAAATGGTTTGTTTTTAGTAGGCCTAAAACCGACAATGCGTATATTTTTCAAGTTCCTGACTATGGGGGTGAATGCGGCAAAATGTGCATAACTTTTTATCAGCGGCATGTTAGCGTGGAGCAATAACAAAAAATTTTGTCTCGTGTGATACTATCCTAATAGGGAGCCGGAGCCGTCAAATTTGTGGGAGTCGGAGCCGGAGCCGAAAAAAAATATGGCGGCTCCGCAAGCCTGTATATATATATATATATATATATATATATATATATATATATATATATATATATATATATATATATATATATACTAGTAGTTGCCCGTTGCATTCGCAACTAAAGGTTTTATCTCAATAAAATGTTTAATATGAGAATAATCATGTCATAAACAGAGGCGTCTGCTAATTTGATTACGATCACAATCCATCAACGAAATTTTATAAACGCAGTGGCTACGGTTCGGTCCGACCGAACGCGTATTTTTTTTTTCGGGTACCAGCCTTACTTATTATTGCATAGCGGCCGCGTCGCTGCACTGAGCTTTATAACAACAAAATTTATTTTATTTTTCAGAATTTTTTTTTTTCAGGATTAGGGTTAGGGATAGGGTTAGGGATAGGGTTAGAGATAGGGTTAGGGATAGGGTTAGGGATAGGGTTAGAGATAGTTTAGGATTAGGGTGTGGAGCAATATTATCTATGGCTGGTACCCGAAGTAAAAAAAATACGGGTTCGGTCGGACCGAACCGTAGCCACTGCCTTTTATAAAAGCTGAGCGTCGATATAAAACATGGCAAAAAAACGGGGACTGCCAATCTAAAGGATTTTCGGTCTATTGCAAGTTTTAAAAAAGTAGGGAGTTTTGTTTCAAAGATTGCTTGAAGTTTAAAAACTACACGCAAACCGGCAGCAAGACTTCGGGTTTTACTGCCAGGCCGAGTAAAAATCGGTTCATTTAGTATTTGCTTAGCAATGTAATATTTACAACTGGCTGATTACTTGTCGAGCTTTTTTTTTTTTACAAATAGTATACATTTAAATTAGTAAAAAATGTACTTAATTGATCCGCTGCAAATGTATTGTGCGCAAATTTTGTCTTAATATCTTATTTAATAGTAACTATTAACACGGATATCAAGTGCAGAATTATTTTTTTTACAAGTATTTTAGCCCGTTGAACGTCGGGTGGAATTTTATATTTTTCACAAATAATACTATTGGTGGAACAGAAACAAATAATACTATTGGTGGAACAGAAACACACACTTGATAACAGACGGCTGTACCCTGCAAAGCCTTTGCATAAATATAGACTATTGTAAAGCAAGTGCCAAACCTAGGGATTTTGGTGCCCGGGGGCTTGACCTCTTTTGGGGCCCCTGCATTTAACATTTTATACCATGACATGAGATTATGTACTTAATATTTCGATAACTTTTTTCAAAATAATTTTTTTTTAAGTTATGAAATAGTTAAAAATCTAATTAGTTGTTTCTTCTTCTTACAACATCCTAAATGATAAATTAATTCAATTAAAAAAATGTCAAAGAGATCTAATTAGTTATTTGAAAATAAATGAAAAAAAAAATGTCCCTGTGAGGAATCGAACCTGAATAGTCAGCATAGGACGCCAATCCCATGTTACTTATCAATTTGGCCACCACGTCACAGTACAAAAAGAGAAAATTTAAATGTATTATTTAAAAAAAAATTGCTCGATTATTTATTCACATCCACTTGACTTATTTTAAGCCTATAAAATCTTATTTTGTAACTTAAAGAAATCAAAGCCCTATTTAATTGAAAAAAATGAAATATGATAATAGCTGAGAACTTAATTTGTATAGAAATTTGCAGAATTTCTTTTTTTTTTTAAATATTATATTGTCTTTTAAAAAGAACTTTATTTACGAACGCGCTCGCTAGTGACCTAGTTTTATTGTTTACGTTTGACGATGTTAAAATGATATCTGTTGTAATAAAAACTAAAATAATTTGAATGATATATTATTATTATTATTTAATATTTGGAACTTTTACATTTCATAATAAAAAACCACAGAAACTATTTAAAACTGTAGATTTAAAAAAAAAATCGAATCGTGACACGTGCATGACGACATTTTCAATTTTTGTCTTCGTTGGTCACGTGATTACTTTATCAAATACTATTGTTTTACTTTTTTTCTGCCATATGCGCAGCCTACGGTTTTTTAAGGAGGTCGTTTATTTATAGAACGGATTCCCCACACACCGCCCGCCGCCGCGACCCGGACAAAGCTTAGCTGCTTTATAAGTTAGATTGTCAAGGAAAGTGAGTTGACATTTGTTTGCTCTCCCTACTGTTGGAACAAATCCTGGGGGGGGGGGGGGGGGGGGGATCCGAGGGGGGTTATGTCCGCTGGGGTTAAGTCCGCTAGGGGTTTTGTCCTACACTTCTGACAGCCTAATTGGTTTGTAAACCTATAAGAATGTGAATCTGGCTTCCTCTTCTGTACTCTAATAAATATATAATAAAAAAAATACAAGAAAAAACACATCACATTTGTAAAACACAAATTAGTCTAGAGAAAAGTCCAAATTCTAAATTAGGTTACAGAAATGTCCAAATTCTAAATTAAGTTACAGAAATGTCTAAATTCTAAATTAAGTTACAGGAATGTCCAAATTCTAAACATGGGAAAATGCGATTACACATAAGTCAAAAAAAATTGTCAGTATATATAGTTTTACTGTTTTGAATTAATGTGTTTGATTATTTGTGGCTTTTTTTTTCAATTTTCGATTATGGAGATGGCTTCTATGGACAGTGAAGTTGAACACATTAACCCCACCAGCGGCCCCACCAGTGGCCCCACCAGCGGCCCTACCAGCGGCCCTACCAGCGGCCCAACCAGCGGCCCTACCAGCGGCCCAACCTGCGGCCCCACCAGCGGCCCCACCTGCGGACCTACCAGAGGCCCCACCAGCGGCCCCACCTGCGGACCTACCAGAGGCCCCACCAGCGGCCCCACCAGCGGCCCCACCAGCGGCCCCAGCAGCGGACCTACCAGTGGCCCCACCAGCGGCCCTACCAGCGGCCCTACCAGAGGCCCCACCAGCGGCCCTATCAGCGGCTTTACCAGCAGCCCCACCAGCGGCCCCACCAGCGGCCCCAGCAGCGGCCCCAGCAGCGGACCTACCAGTGGCCCCACCAGCGGCCCCATCAGCGGCTCCACCAGCGGCCCTACCAGCGGCCCCACCAGCGGCCCCACCAGCCTAGTGATTATGGTCGGAGGTGTGCGGCATGTGACGTGTCTGGAAACACTACAAAGGTTTCCAGACACTCGCCTAGGCCGGCTGGCTGAGTCTGGAATAACTGTTCAAGAGCAGTATAATTTCGACAGAAGTCCAATTTTTTTTATCGATGTATTAGACCTGTATAGGACAGGTGAGTACAGTTTGTCTGACAGATTTTGTTTCATTATTAGCTCTATCATATATATATATATACTAGTTGCAAGTACCCGGCTTTGCCCTGGTTTAAAATAAGGTTTTCTGTTTACCTTCAGTATTCTCCCTACCCCTTCTCTCTCCCTCCATTTCCCTCCCTTTCCCATCCTCTCTTCCCCTCCTTCTCTACCTCCCTGCCCCCTCTCTTTATCTCTCCTTTTTCTCCCTACCCCCTCTCTCCCTCCCTACCCCCTCTCTCCCTCCATCCTTTTCTCTTTACCTCCCTACCTTTCTCTATACCTCCCTCCTTCTCTCTCCCCCTCTCTCTCCCTCCCTCTCTCCCACTCCCTCCCTCCCTCCCTCCTTCCCTCTCTCCCTCCCTGCCTTCTCTCCCACTCCTTCTTCCTCCCTCCCTCCTTCCCTCTCTCCCTCCCTGCCCCCCTCTCTCTTTATCTCTCTCCCACCCTCCCTCTCTCTCCCTTCCTCCCTCTCTCTCTATACCTACCCCCTCTCTCCCTTCCTCCCTTTCTTTCCCTCCCTCCCTCTCCCATCCTAACTTTCCCTCCTTCTCTCCCCTCTCTTCCCCTCCACCTTTCTATCCCCATTCCTCCCCTCCCTCCCTCTATCCCTCCCCTTCCCTCCCTACCTCCTCCCCTCTCTTTCTCCCTCCCTGTCCGTCTCTTTTATCTCTCCTTTCTCTCCCTCCCTCTCTCCCACCCTCACTTTCTCCCTCCCTACCCCCCTCTCCTCCACCCCTTTCTTTTTACCTCCCTATCTTTCTCTATCCCTCCCTCCCTCTCGCCCTCCCTCCTTCTCTCTCCTCCTCCCTGCCCCCCACTCTCTTTATCTATCTCTTTCCCTCCCTTTCTCTCTCTCTGTACAATTTCTGGATCTTGATTTTACTTACCGCTTTTGTTTAGTAAAGTTTTCTCTAAAATGTTTTGTTCCGTGTACCAAAAGTAAAAAAAAAAAACTACTTTTTTATGCACAAAGGCAAGTTGGTGTGGCACGATACAGCACCAAATAAAAAAAAAATTATCATCGGCGCGCAAGTTCATATATCATCGGGAAATGACGTCAGAGAGGATTTTTATTTATGGCGTTCCCACACCGTGATTACTTTAATATAGTAAAATACTAAAATAATTAATTACAATTAAACTAACCATTGAGATGGAAAGAAACCTATTCTTCCCCATGTAATTATGTGTATGTGTAGCAAATTTCACGTTATTTGGTTGTCTGGATCTTGAGTTATAAGGGAACAGACAGACAGACAGACTGACAGACAAAAAGCAAATGTGTTTTATAAGTATAGATATATACTAGTTGCAAGTACCCGGCTTTGCCCGGGTTTAAAATAAGTTTTTCTGTTTACCTTCTGTTTTCTCCCTACCCCCTCTCTCCCTTCTTCTCTCTCTCCCTCCCTCCCTCCCTCCCACCCCCTCTCTCTCCCTTTACCTCTCTCCCTTTCTCCCTCCCTCCCTCCCCCTCCCTCCATCTCCCATCTCCCTCCCTCTCCCATCTTCCTCTCTCCCCCTCTCCCCCTCCTTCTCTTTCCCCTGTCCATCCCCCTCCCTCCCTCTCTCCCCTTCCTCCCTTCCTCCTTCCCTCTCTCTCCCTACCTGCCCCTCTCTCTATCTCTTCCTCCCATTTCTCCCATCCTCTCTCTCCCTCTCTCCTTCCCTCCCCTCTCTCTCCCTCCCTACCTCCTCTCTCCCTCCCTCCTTTCTCCCTCCCTCCCCCTCCCATCTCCCTCTCTCCCTCCTTCCTTTATCCCTCCCTCCCCCCTCCCTCTATCTCCTCCCCCTCCCCCTTCCTCCCTCATTCCCTCTCTCCCTCCCGGCCCCCTCTCTCTTAATCTCTCTCTCCCTCCCTCCCTCCCCTCTATCTCCCTCCCTACCCCCTCTTTCTCTCCCTTCCTTTCTCTCACTCCTTCTCTCCCCCTCTCCCTCTCCCTCTCTCTCCCCCTCCCATCCTCCCTCCCTCCTACCCTACTTTCCTCTCTCCCCCTGCCCCCTTTTTCTCTCTTTATCTCTCTCTCCCTCCCTCCCCCCTCTCTCTCTTTCTCTCGCTGTCTCTCTTTATATATATATATATATATATATATATATAGATAGATAGATAGATAGATAGATAGATAGATAGATAGATAGATAGATAGATAGATAGATAGATAGATAGATAGATAGATAGATAGATAGATAGATAGATAGATAGATAGATAGATAGATAGATAGATAGATAGATAGATAGATAGATAGATAGATAGATAGATAGATAGATAGATAGATAGATAGATAGATAGATAGATAGATAGATAGATAGATAGATAGATAGATAGATAGATAGATAGATAGATAGATAGATAGATAGATAGATAGATAGATAGATAGATAGATAGATAGATAGATAGATAGATAGATAGATAGATAGATAGATAGATAGATAGATAGATAGATAGTCAGACAGACATATTATTATGGCTTCACACTTCTTTACCTTCCTCAAACTGTACAAATCAGGGAGCATGAAAAAACATCAACAATTCTTTGGGGGATCGAGCAGGCACTGGTTGCCGAGTTCCTTACTGAGCATCGTCCTATAGGTGTGTAGTTTGGGAAGTTGAGGCGAAATGACGATACCCTTTGCCGTCACTGCAAGGAAGTTGAGGAAACCGTAGATCATGTGCTTTACGAGTGCCCCGGACTAGCGGACCACAGGGTGGACCAGTCCGGAAGCTTGCCGGCCATCGGGCTCTATGGCAGTCTCCAGATGTTGAGAGACACAGCAAGTCTGATCTCACGGGCTCTAAGAGACTAAGTCTCAGCCCGCAGTTTACTGATAGTCCTAAGAGAGAGAAAGTACTTTGGTCATTAGCTCCATAGTTTTGTAAAGCAAGTAGGTCCAGTGTCTGGGTTAGTATGTGTTACATGACTAGCTCAATCATATACTTCTGGAGAACTGATAGTTTCAGTGTCTGGGTTAGTATGTGTTAGATGACTAGCTCAATCATATACTTCTAGAGAACTGATAGTTCCAGTATCTGGGTTAGTATATGTTAGTTCACTAGCTCAATCATATACTTCCGGAGAACTGGTAGTTTCAGTATCTGAGTTAGTATGTGTAACATCACTAGTCCTATCATAGAAATGGTGGTACCAGCGTGTCTCTATATCGTTTGCCATAGTGTGATAGCAACTGAATGGTATTTGTATTGTACGCAATGAAACGATGCATACAACCTTTTTAATTGTTCTATTCGTCCAGGTGAACTGCACATTCCACAGGGAATGTGCTGTGGAAAAATAAAAAAAGAATTGGACTTCTGGCAAATAAGTGAAGAACTATTGCAGGTAAGATAACTGTAGATTAATAAGTATAGTGTTCCTTGCTTGCATGTAATCCATTTAGTTTTCATTATAAAAAATAAATGTCTGTAAAGGTTTAACACGTTAGCGGCAGTCGCAACCAGAACACTTGTGTGAGGGCCCCTGGTTCGATCCCCGGTGTGGACTAAAGGAATTTTCAGGTTAACCACTTGTCCATGGAATGTCGTACTATCCCGAGAGAAATAAACCACAGTAAATATCAGGTTAACCACTTGTCCGTGGAATGTCGTACTATCCCGAGAGAAATAAACCACAGTAAATACAAAGGAAATAACTGTTTTAAGGAGGCAGTACCATTAGATCTACGGACCTGTAGTTAGGGAACCAGTGGTTTGTAGGATATCAGAGATTTCATCGGCTGTGAATTTTTAAAGATGATATGGTGTGTGTGTGGGGGGGGGGGGTGCCCTACGTATTGAGAATCCCTGAATATTTCAATAATCCCTGTTTTTTTATTTTAATTCATTCATAAACTGGAGTTTCATTAGTCATCATACACCTTAACCGATGTCGTCCTCGTTGGGGCAAAATCATGGACACATCAACAGAAATATGTTTCTACCCGGCGCGGCTATCTTTAGTTCATTCATTGGATTGTGAAGTCCCTGTAAGGATGAGATGAAATCTCTTAGATCCTATAAACACCACAAATGAAACGGCTTTTACGTGGCCCTATTTCATCCCCACTGTGGCCGATAGTGCAATGGCCATGGTGGCACCACGGGAGATATAATATGGGTGTTTGAGCCATGACCTGAAATATCCACCGTTTATAGAGGGTCCGCGATTGATGATATTCTTTTCCCAGACATACGTTAATATCATAGTTTTTTAAAGGCACTCAAATACATATACAAACACAAACACACACACACAGACTAGAACGTAGGTTTCATGACAGAATTGCTGTAAAATGCGAGTTTCTAGCTGTAGTATTAGGATATTGCTGTAAAATGTGAGTCTCTAGCTGTAGTGTTAGGATATTGCTGTAAAATGCGAGTCTCTAGCTGTAGTGTTAGGAATGTTAGGATATTTAACTGGCTAACGGACGTGGATATAAAATTTAAGAGATAAAAAATAATAATTTTCTTTGTTGGCTAGAGTACCAGACGAATCATCCACTACTGAGAAAATTGCCGTTATAAAAGAGTATTTTAATTTACTTGTATATTATTTTTAGGCGTGAAATTTATTTCATTTTCTGGAGTGTCAGGTTTGATCTAAGGCGACTTGTCTACATGAACAAGAAATTAATTTTCTCATTCTTACGTGCGAGATTTAATCATCACACAAACCCAGATGCGTTCCTAGGGTGAGGGTAAGGGGGTCTTAATTCAAAAGTCTCCCGGGCCCCAGCATGAGGGGGTCCCAGCTTGAGGGGGGCCAAAACATTTTTTGCATTAAATATTAAGTCCATTATCTCATGCATGGTGTCGAATGTCAAAATGCAGGGGCCAACAAAGAGACCAAGCCCCCGGGCCCCCAAATCCCTTGGTTCTGCACTGCACAAACCCAGACTAGAAATATAGCTTGATAAATTATAGCTTGACAGATTATGTCAAAATAGTTCCATTTACTGTGAAGACATGGGAGACAATATGATCAATTCGCTGCGTAATATGAACTAAATTTTTCACCGTAGCTATTTAGTTCATTCTTCATTTTTCTATTCTGTTGGTTACTTACTTGTTCATTTCTAACGACTGTACATTTCAGCCGTGTTGCCGAAAAAATCATAAGACCGCAATGGACATGCGAAAAACATCAGAGAAGTTGGAGAAAAACTATGCAAACATTGGAGAAGAGGTAATATTAGACAATGTGATTCAAAACAATCAAACATTAGGGACTAGCTGGGACTATAGCTGGGCCTATAACTGGGCCTACAGCTGGGCCTATAGCTGGGCCTACAGCTGGGCCTATAGCTGGACCCCCACCCCCTTCCCCAACCTTCAACCAAAGAATCGAATATTTTTTTATAAATATCAAAATTCATGAAAACGCATTTAATAATTAGAAGAAGAAAAAAACCGCCAAAAAAGTTTTTGGCGGGTGTTAGCCATTTTTCTAACTATGCACCCCATCCCTTTTAAGCCGTACCTGAAATGATTGTAGAACAGGTATATGAACGGGTCCAACAGTGTGCATTCCAACGACCTACATGGCCGTCACCAAGGGGTCACGTGAGAATACTTGCCTAAGGGGGTTTATTATATTACACACACACACACACACTTGTCACATGGTAATTACGAGGAAACTCAAAACAAACAAGGATAAAGAATTAATACAACAGTAATCCAGTTTAAAATACAATCATGAATAAATCGGATCTACCCGAAACCAAAAATAGCCTAACCTACCGATCAAGCCTAAGGGGATATAACTCTTTACAAATGTTTTGCAGGGTGCAGCTAGTAAAGATTAATACAAAAGTCCTTCAATAAAAAAATAGAGGTTCTCAAGAAGTACCATCCTCCATATCAGTGGTTCTAAACCTTTATCTCAAATGTACCCAATACTGTATCCGGACTAATCTCCCAGCAGAAAAACCTTTACCGGAAATGAAACATTGCTTTTAAAATAATTATCGATTATCATCATCATTCAATAGCATCCTTTGTACCCGGATGTTCTAACCTAACTTCTTTGTTTTTTGTTTTTTTTTTGCAGAAGTATGGAAAATTGTTGACAATTTTAACTATCGCATCCATCGTTAGTTTTTCTGTACAGACCCTTGATGGATTCAGGCCTTTGTATCACCAAGTGAATAACGACACTTGCATTATTATGGTAGAAAATAGATCGCTGTGGACTGTTTATGTTGTACATTATTTAGCATGGAGTTGATCCACCGGTTCATCGAGACCAAATTCCGCTGTTTCAACGTGCTAAATGTGATTGACTTTCTAGCAATTGTCCCTATGATTGTGCATGTTCTCCTTCAGCTGTTCTACAAGAGCTGTGAGGATTACGAGAGTAAAGCTGTACATATTGTGTTTGCCTTCAGGGTGATCATTGTATTTAGAATAATAAGATTAGTGAAACACAACAGGTTGATAAAGATTTTTTGCTTCACCCTGAAGGCAAGCTGTCAAGAACTTATGATGATACTTATTTTCTTTTTGACCAATTGTCTTGTTTTCTCCACGATGGTTTTCTACGCCGAGCGCGACTACGTCGACGAGGGGGGTAGCCAATTCACGTCCTTCCCCAAGGCTTTCTGGTGGTCCATAATAACTATGACCACCGTGGGTTACGGGGACGTGACGCCCTCCACCACCCTCGGCTACATCGTCAGCGCCATCTGTGCTATTAGTGGTGTGTTGATTTTAGCAATGGTGGTTCCAGTTTTCTCCAACAACTTTAGCATGTTCTATAACGAATGCAAGATTGTGTCGATATCGTCAGACAAGAAAACTGTAGAACTTGGTGAAGGGCAAGAAAGTTAGCGAAAAGTGCCATCTATTGAGTTATAGGGTGTCATCACTCCCAGTTTACAGATTTTCATTCTACCCGTAATTAGATCTGTTTATAACTCAATCTAAGAAGACTATCAGATATATTTAAAATCTAAGAAAGATAAAATAAATGTTGATTTAAAAAATTCAATTTTAAAGAAAGAGATCGTGGATGTTGTTCAAATAGATTCCATTCTCTAATAAAGATATCATGGATATTGTTCAAATAGATTCCATTCTCTAATAAAGATATCATGGATGTTGTTCAAATAGATTCCATTCTCTAATAAAGATATCAAGGATGTTGTTCAAATAGATTCAAATCTCCAAGAAAGATATCATGGATGTTGTTCAAATAGATTCCATTCTCTAATAAAGATTTCATGGATGTTGTTCAAATAGATTCCATTCTCTAATAAAGATATCATGGATGTTGTTCAAATAGATTCCATTCTCTAATAAAGATATCATGGATGTTGTTCAAATAGATTCCATTCTCTAATAAAGATATCATGGATGTTGTTCAAATAGATTCCATTCTCTAATAAAGATATCATGGATGTTGTTCAAATAGATTTAAATTAAAATATCCAATCCTATTAATTCTAGAGTTGATGCAGAGTGGATATATGACTTACTTTATCCAGAGTGGATACATAACTTACTTTATCAGGAGTTTGAATCTATGGACGAAATTCAGGAGTAAGGACTTAATTCTAAATCTTCTCAGACTTCAAGACACAGCTAATATTTCAACCAATAATTAATTTCTTACTTTTGACAATCTTTCTACAATTGTGAAATTCACTTGAAGACATGGGGCAATGTTAATACCGTTCTTTGAAGAGGAAACACGCCATCTTGAATTATGGTAAGGTTATTTATCATAGCCAGCTAATGCTAAAAATAGATAACGTACACTTTAATTAAGAACTTTTTATTATTAGATTATACGATTTTGACATGTTTTCATGTTACTAAACCACACATCTAAACATTAGATGGTAAAGTAATTATTAAAGACAGGTTCTGAATTTATGGCAATAATATTATTACTTTACAAACAAACAAAAAAATGTAGTGATCTGGTCTTTGTAAAATTGTACATCTTTTGAAATTTTGCACTGAAAGAAATTAGGTATTGATGTTGAGTATGTCTAAAGGACATCATTACATTTGGTCATTACATGCGATAACTACATGCTAAGGTTGAGACTTTTATATTGTGTTTCATATTTGTAATCAGTGCAGGATTTACAAATATGCAACACAAGCTATAGCTTAAGGCTTGTTGGGCCTCTAATTTATCTCCTTTGTTAATACTTCACAATATGTCCGCATTCTTTTTAGATCAACATCCCAACTGCCTCTTGAACACCACGCACCAAATGACACTTAGGAAAACATTGGGAAAACATTCGCTAATACACAACAGCGAAGACTTCAAATATCCAATCAGTAACAAGAACAAGGTATTGATAAAAACGAAATAATATAAGTTTAATCCATCAAATCTATAAAAAAATAGAATGATGACAAAATAATCAAGTGCAGACAAATAGTGTAGTCACCAACGGCACAACTTTTACACTCGTCAACTAGCACCAGTCCCATACGATAAACTCTTTACTGTAGTTTAACTCCCTTCTCCACGTTCACCTACCACCACCTTCCCTCCTAACACCTGATCTCTTCAACCAAATACAGCCATGCTCCACTGGTCACTCCGGTCACTCCCCATTCACGACTTTGATCTTCCACCCTTTTCACTATCAAACCCACGCCATGCCATTCAAAAACGCTAACTGACCCAACACAGCTCTCACGCCCACATATAATATTCTGACAGATATTCTGCTGCGCAACTCACAAACTAATACACTACACCTTCACTTTCTTGTGGTGGGGAAGGGGGGAGGGAGAGGGTGCACCCAAAATATTGTCTTAGCGAGCAATAGTCATACAGTCTTAAATATTTGACAGTGTCATATAATATCTTCCCTTACATAGGGACCCCATTTATCAAATAGCTTAGGGCCCTATTAAGTCTGGCCCTGTTAGTAATGACTAATGTTTACGTCAGCTAGGGAAGAAGACGGTCCTAATTCTAAAGTACCCCAAGGCCCCAGCTTGAAGGGCAGGGGCCCAATTATTTATTTTATTAAATATTAAGTAAATTATCTCATGTCATGGTCTCGAATGTCAAAATTCAGGGGGTCCCTAAAGAGCCCATGCCCGTGCATAACAATAATAACCGAACATAAAAACAATAGCAGTGCATAACAATAACCGTGCATAACAATTACCGTACATAAAAACAATAACCGTGCATAACAATAACCGTGCATAACAAGAAGTGTGTATAACAAAATGATGACTTTGATGTAAAAAAACAAAACCACTGCGTGACAAAATCTATTTCTATATGCATGCTCAATTTTCAATAGCCTTTTAAAGTTTTGTCTTTAAATGTTTATGTATTAGGTCTCATGATTTATATGTTTCTATATTAGGCCTTATGATTTATATGTTTCTATATTTGGCCTCATGATTTATATGTTTCTATATTATGTCTCATGATTTATATGTGTATCAGTATTAGGCCTTATAATCTATTTGTTTCTATATTTGGCCTCATGATTTATATGTTTCTATATTAGACCTCATGATTTATATGTGTATCTGTATTAGGCCTAATAATCTATATGTTTCTATATTAGGCCTCATGATTTATAAGTGTATCTATATTAGGCCTAATAATCTATATGTTTTTATTTTAGGCCTTGTAATTTATATGTTTCTATATTAGGCCTCGCATCATGTTCAATTTTTTAGGTCATTTTACTGAATATTTGTTGTTTAAACCCCCTCCCCCAATGGTAAATGCTTCGGTCTATACTGACAACTTGACTGAAACAGATGCAAGCCAGGAGTCAATGATGTCAAGCGTTCAGCCAGTATGTACGGTCAAGTGTGGACATTAACCAAGAGTTGAATCCAGGTATCTTCAAACATGTCTACAGCATGTTACCTTCACACATGGTAAGTACTAAGTGTGGTTTTGATCATAAAAGCCAATCTCTCTCTCTCTCTCTCTCTCTTTTACTCTCTCTCTCTCTCTCTCTCTCTCTCTCTCTCTCTATCTATCTATCTATCTATCTCTCTCTCTCTATATATATATATATAATAGAGGATGTTGGTTAGTCTTCTTTGTTAACAAAATTTCGTAAAAAAGGTGTAATTAAATAAAAAAGAGAAAATATTAAATGTGAGTCGTACCAAACCAAGCAAATAGACGAATGTGTCTATAGCAGCCAGCCGTGTCTATAGCAGCCGTGTCTATAACAGCCGTGTCTATAACAGCCGTGTCTATAACAGCCGTGTCTATAACAGCCGTGTCTATAGCAGCCGTGTCTATAACAGCCGTGTCTATAACAGCCGTGTCTATGACAGCCGTGTTTGGCCACCGTTTGTCTTATACAAATAAAAATCTGCCACAGAACATGAGTAAACTAATCTATGCAGACAGCACAACACGTACCATTGGTCGTGTCTGATGACGTCAGTATCGCTTCAAGTCACCGCCCACTGACCCTCCCCTTTCCTTCCCAGCCGTGTGACGCTCACACTGAGTCTCCGACCCCCCCCCCTACCCCATCCATTTCTTCCCTCTCTTCAGTTCAAAAAACTGTAGAACCGTAATAAAAATAAAAGATTCGGGACAAAGATAAAGACATACTAACACAATTCTCTGTAGTAATAGTTTATTACTTCAAACTGAAGACATCTAAACAGGAGGATCAAATGTTGTTTTATAGCTGATAACATCGTCAACAACAATGGACATAAATATTTTCAGCACTTGACTTTACGTTGAGTCCATTGTGTCTCCAAAGTTATGTACTTAGGATATGGACCAAGTCTTAAACTATTCTTACGTGTAGGAAGGGCTCTGGATTAAAGTTACATTATGGGGGGCCCTTGCCCACGTTGCATTAGGTCGGCCCTAGTCAAAGTTACATTATGGGGGCCCTAGTCAAAGTTATATTTTGGGGCCCCTGGGCTAAAAAGATGTAAAGGTTGCAGCTGCTAATATTATGCGATATGATCATCTTTGAAAAATGCTCCGTCCTATGAATGTAGGTTAATTTAGCCCGGGGTCCAGACTGCTACTCATTGAGGCTAATAAAATAAAGATCCCCCCCCCAATAGAGACACCCCCCCCCCTTAAAAGGTGACCTAAATAGCCACCAAGTTTGACTATCTTGCAGAATGCCTTTGGGTAAGTCCATCAAAACCATGCCCTCATAAAGTAATTAAAAGTAAGATTTTGTTACCAAGTTTGACTATCTTGCAGAATGCCTTAGGGGAAGTCCATCAAAACCATGCCCTCATAAAGTAATTAAAAGTAAGATTTTGTTACCAGGGCCGAAGCTAGATATTTTGGGGCCCTGTGGGGGGGGGAAGTAGTGGCTGTTGTAAACACATGAGAAACCTAGAGTAGACGAGAACCTCGATGTGAGTGGGGGCCCCATTCAATGCGGGGCATAGTTAGGCGCAGTCGATTTAATCGGCTTAATGCCAACAGTGGGCTCTTCCTTCACGTAACAAACATATATTAATAACATTTCTAACGAACGTATTATTTGTGTTAGAATATTTCGGCCAAATAAAATTGTACAATGTACATGCATCAATATATTATTGTGTGAACGTTTTGAAATAGCTACACAAATTGCACAAATTTAATGTTATGTATAAAGAAATACGTCTTTTGTGAATACTTGAAAAAGAACAGGTAACAACTATTTGTGGGTCTTTACAGCACGGGCGGGAATTGATGGGGTATGGTGGTGATCTATTCAATCGGCTTGAGGCCTGCACTGATATACACACAAGACGTGAATTGATATAAATATTTTTTATTGTGAATGGCGCGCTCTGGTCAATATGAGACGATGTCTGGCTTATGTGTGCGATCGATAACTTCTATTGATAATTTAACACCTATGAGAAAATCCCGACATCCTTTGTGTGTATCCTATATTAGTAGTTTTATGTTTTGTAAAGCTTTGTTTATACACACCCCCCCCAATGTCCACTAGTTGTGCAGTCACAATTATCATATGATTAGTTTCAACTCATTATGCCCGTAGGCTGTAGGCGGTGACAGAAGTATTGGTTTGCTAAATTAGTATTTTGTATGCGACCCCCCCCCCACTCCAAGCGCACATCCTAAAGGGAACAGAAGATACGTATGATTTAGTAAGTATTTATGTATAAGTTCGTTTTACTATCTGAGATTTGTGCGTGTGTTCCAGCTAATGAAATCTCAATCACAGCTGTTTTTAACGCGATGAGCCATCCTTAACGTATATTTCGGAGCCCCAAGCAAAGATATATATACCTCACTGCCCCCACCCCGTACCTCACTGTCCCCGACCCGTACCTCACTGTCCCCACCCCGTACCTCACTGTCCCCGACCCGTACCTCACTGTCCCCACCCCGTACCTCACTACCACCACCCCTGTCCCTTTGAGTAAAGAATCCCATAATGCAACTTTGACAAGGCCCCCCTATAGTGCAACACTGGCTAGTGTCCCCATAATGTCCGTTTGAGCCCTTCCTTAACGTAAGAATGTTTTAGGACTTGGCCCAAAGTCTAGGTGCTTAACTAAGGAGACACAATAGACTCAAGTGCTGGGAAATATTTATTTGTTAAACGTGTTGCTATTTAGACACACAACACACACAACAGCCAGATGTTATGACTGCAATATACAGATGTAATAACAACTAAGTAACCCATGGTTAGACAACAAAATATAACTGTTTCACAAGAGGGGAATAAGTCAGTTCACAGTAGAAATGTGGTTCCACTGGTACATTTCATTGGAAATATTAAATGGAAAATTTAAATAAATTAAAAAAGCCAGTGAATTTAAAAAACATGAAATTCTATCAACTCAACTTATGTTTACTGTAGACTTTGGGGTTTGCTCTGGTCTGGTTGCTCAGAGTGGTTTTAAAACCGATTAGGCTTACCTGGACTAGAATCGGAAATTTATGAGGGACAATCACGTGTCTTTAATAGACTCTTATATACACGGTGCAGACAGCACAGACAGACATAAACAGACAGGCAGATGAAACAGACACACTGCACTGTCAGATAGATAGACAGATGGCCAGGCAGATAGTCAGACAGATAGAGAGGCAGGCCGATAGACAGACAGACTGAAAAAATGGATAGACTGATTATTACACAGATTGACAGACACACTGTACAGACAGACATTTAGGCAGAATGATAGATAGACAGACATACAGACAGACGGATAGACAGACAGAATGACACACTTTGCAGACAGACATTTAGACACACTGCACAGACAGACTGATAGAGCGACAGATAGACAGACATACAGATAGACAGACAGATAGACACGCAGTACAGACAGTCTTTTTTTTTTTATATTGTTTCAGATTCAAATAAAACGATCCATTGTTACATATGCAAAGAAAATTTTTAAAGAAATCAAATATACTAGGTTGACAACCCGTTTTCTGAATTTGGAGCAAACTGGAGTCTTCACCACAGAGCGACATTCTCATCACCCATTCAACAGGGCGACATTCTCATCACCCAGTCAAATAGTTTACTATACTCAGGCCTCTATTATTGGACTGTATTGTTTGAGTTTAGCTTGCAATTACACTGGACAGGACAGCGAGTGGTCAGTTCAAAGTTTACGGGCACAACGTTTTCAGCAACAGTTTATCTGAGAGCTGGCAATGACCATCGTGACCACTGACCGCCATCACCAGAAACTGATATTCCGTGTTCGATGATAGACTGACCACCTCGTGGCGGTCACCTTCCTTTAGCCAAGTCCCTGACCACGCTAAACCGTGTGCAATGCCCGGATCCGCGTCTTGTCTGTAGAGAAGTCTGTAGGCGGTCACTTCGCTCTGGACTTTGATCGGACAAACAACGGTGGCCGAACTACAGGAAGCGTGGCTCAGTGTCTCAAGAATGACTGGTTCTGTGGAGAGATACACACAAAAAAGTCCCAAATGAATGAACCATACATTATATTGTCTCTTTAGACTCTTGCACAAACTAAGTCACATACAACATCAAACCATTGTGTGGCTCGTTGGTCTAGGGCAGTCGTTCCCAAAGTGGTCCCTACGGACCCCCAGGGGTCCCTGGTAGCATCCAGGGGGTCCGCGGAAATTTTTTAGTCATTTGGGGGTCCCTGAACAACTCCAGGGGGTCCGCGAAAGGTTAAATGTAAAATAGTAAAATTAAAATCCATTTTATTTTAATGGAAATAAAAATAAAAACAATAAATAAACTGAAAGCGCCAGCTAAAAGTTAATAACAAGCATGGCATGGTAAGAGACAGGCGGCAGAAAACACGCTTATGCAGAAAATGCGCCGTATTTACTCTCTCTGAGATTATAATGTCGGTCATGTTTATAGAGAGTTTGTATTTTTAGGTGACACATACCTGGGAAAAAAAGATGACCTGGTTAGGCTGTAATCAAAAGCAATGCTAAGCGCCCTTTTATTTTCAAGAGAAAAATGTTGTGGTAACCTAATTATCTACTGTCTGGTCTCGTATGTATGGCGCTGAACTTCTACATGGGCTTGATTAATGATACAAAGACCCAAAGTTTCTAGGTTGAGCATTGTATTTTCAAGAATATAGGTCAAACATTGTATTTTCAAGAATATGGATCATTAGGTCAGGGATGAGTTAATTAATTAGTTTGTCATTAAAATACAAAAGTCCAGGGATTACAAAAGTCCAGGGATACTGCTGTTTGACTGAAATAACAGAATATTACCTATTAGGGACCGACCAATCAGAGACAAGGATGTGTGTTTAAAGACGTTGTAATTAGGGTCTTATAAAAGAAGCTAGCAGATATTTCTGACAGATAGATTGGAAGAGAGAGAACAGGAGAAAGAAGACAACAGAGAGGGACAGACATACAGCTTGATGAAAATATAGGCAGCACACAGGAAAGTAATAATACAGTGACATAGAAAGTACAACTTCAGTGCATTTAAGTATCCACATATTTTATCAACAGTCTTGTCTTGAAAAAAAATTCAGCCATTTTGAAAAAAAATTATCTATCACATTTTTCAATATAGTAATGCCTCTTTTTATTAAAAACTTAGGAAGAGATATTAAGTTTTTTTTGTTTACAGATGTTATTTAAAAGTAGTAAATTATTTGAAATTATATTTTATTAAAAATTACAGGAAATCGTTTTATTACGTCATATAATTAATTCTAAAAGTCTTTACTGCAGGTCTGCAGCATTTCATTGAAAATGTTAATAAGTAGCAGTGGTTTGTTGCAAACAAAACATTTGATATCCACATTTTCTTTATCGTTTTTTGCCGTTTTGACAGATAACAGAATGAGTGAGCCAAAGAAAAAATGCCGACAATACAGTGTTGAATATTTGAAGTATGGATTTATTTCATCACCTGGAAATAGTACTTTACCTATGTGTCTTCTATGTAATAAAACTATGTCTAATGATTCCATGAAACCTTCCAAGCTTAAGGAGCATTTAATAAAAATGCACACTGATAAAAAAGATAAGGATTTAACGTTTTTTCAAACAGTCAAAGAAAAATATTTGAAAACACCGTCACTGCAGAAACTCATTGGGACAACAGCTAAGCGAGATGATGATGGACTGCGTGTTTCTTATAACATTTCTTTATTGATTGCAAAGTCCGGAAAGCCACATACTATTGGTGAAGAACTTATATTACCAGCTGTAAGTGAGGTGATACGCACCGTGTTGCGCAAACCAGCTTTCGACATTATAAAAAGAATTCCACTGAGTAATAATACGTTACAAAGAAGGATTGACGAATTGGCTCAGTTCGTAGAAAATTCTTTATGTGAGTACTTAAAAACATCTGAATTCTCTATACAGCTTGATGAGTCAACTTTACCAGGAAACGAAGCTTTACTTTTAGCTTATGTAAGATTTATCATAGAAGACAATTTTTGTCAAGAATTGTTATTTGCTAAATGTTTGGAAACCGATACAAAAGGAGAAACGTTATTTACTGAATTAAAAAATTATTTTGATGTAAAAGCTATACCCTTAACTAATATCATTTCTGTTGCTACTGACGGTGCTCCGGCAATGGTAGGAAGATACCGAGGCTTTCTGGCATACTTAAAACAAACTGTACCAAATGTATTTTCAGTACATTGTGTCATTCATCGACATCATTTGGTCGCAAAAAATCTTAGTGAACGTTTGCATGGATCACAAGATAATGTCATTAAAGCAGTGAATAAAATCAAAAGGAATGCTTTAAATGAGAGATTATTTGCTAAACTTTGTTTGGAAAATGATGAAGACTATAATCGTTTACTACTTCACACAGAAGTACGTTGGTTATCCAAGGGTAAATGTTTAAATCGCTTTTATACCTTCTTTGATTCTGTGTTGGAATTCTTGGAAGGCAAAGACAATGATTTGCGACAAAATTTAATAAACTCAAAAAATGACATAGCCTATTTGACTGATTTATTTGACAAATTTAACGAAACTAATTTGAAACTACAAGGTGACCAATTAAATTTAATCAAAACTAAAAGTGTGATGTCTGCGTTTGTCGCAAAACTTTTTCTGTACAAACAAAACTTGGCAAGAGGAGAATGTTCTCAGTTTCCAAATCTTTTGAAATCGCAAAACAGGGATGAAGATTTGCTTGCCTACTGTCAGCACTTAACAGCTCTTCATGCAGACATAAACCAAAGATTTGAAGACATTCTTCACTTGGATATTCCCGACTGGGTGCTGAACCCTTTCGCACGTGGACAAACTCACATACCTAGCACAGATGAATCCGTAGAAATACAGGAGCAGCTTATTGAAATATCCACAAATGAGGAACTTAAACCATTGTATGAACAAGGATATCACAAATTCTGGTTACAAAAACAGATACCAATTTTATATCCCGCATTATGGGTTATTGTACAGAAGTTATTGACTGCCTTTCCGTCTTCCTATTTGGTAGAACGTGGATTCAGTGCTGTTATGAATCTCATCACAACAAAAAGAAACCGACTAGAAATTAGTGCTACTGGGGATTTGCGGCTGCTACTCACAAACCTTGAGCCGGACATAAACACACTCATAGCATCTCATCAAGTTCATCCAATTATTTTAAACAGAAATTATAATTTCAATGAATACTTCTTCATCAAAATGTTTTTTTTTCTTCATTCATTTGTAATTTGTATATTATGCATTTATGTAGGTTTTTCACTTGGGGGTCCGTGGGAAAGTTTTGATTCTAAAAGGGGTCCACGGGTTAAAAAAGTTTGGGAACCACTGGTCTAGGGGTATGATTCTCGCTTAGGGTGCGCGAGGTCCCGGGTTCAAATCCCTAATGCCCTAATGTTCTATTTGTTATCTTGTAATTTTTTATTTCACAAACTGACAGACGACCTTTAATGAAATGAACCAAATGTCAGACAGCGATGGAGTTTGTGGAACCAGAATGATGCAAAAGTCAAATGCAATCGGTCGATCGTAAAAAATAAATTGCCCAATTAATAAAAAAAATAGACGACATAGGGCTTGATGCAGTTTATAATTTTGGAGCCCTAACTAATTTGTAATTGAGGCCCATTTAATTTATTTTTAACCTGTAGGCCTAAACCAACAATGGGAAGGGGGAGAGATGGATAACGTTTGAGTTTAAGTGGTGATTGTACAGCCGTGAACTATATAGAAGGAAAATAAAATGCCTAATAATTATTCGTGGTCCCTTGGTCCTCTTATCGCATGGGTACGGTTCCCCAGATGCGTTAAATAATGGTAGAGAATACCGTTCCTAAATGGGTTAAATAATGATAGAGAATACCGTTCCCAGATGTGTTAAATAATGTTACAGAATACCGTTCACAGATGGGTTCAGGCCCGTAGCGTGCGGGGGGGGGAGGAGAGGTCAGGGGGGCCGGACACCCCTGCGTTTGGTCTCCCCCCCCCTGCTTATTTGTTCTTCTTAGTAAAATGTATTACCTGTCCCCCCCCCCTGCTATTGTCTGGCACCTGCTGTAAAATGCCTGGCCCTCCTGTAGAATTTTTACGCTACGGGGCTGGATGGGTTAAATAATGGTAGAGAATACCGTTCCCTGATGGGTTAAGTAATGGTAGAGAATACCGTTCCCTGATGGGTTAAGTAATGGTAGAGAATACCGTTCCCTGATGGGTTAAATAATGGTAGAGAATACCGTTCCTTGATGGGTTAAGTGATGGTAGAGACTCCAACAGAAAACACAAGGCTATCTCTGGAAACAATCCAATAGAACGATAAACATAATTTATAATTTGGATGTCTGGAACTAACCTAGAAGTGGACACTGTATTGGGTCCAGTGTTGAGCACTGTATCAAGTCACTGCCAGGGCTCCGGCCATTCTGGTTGACCGCTGTAACATTGAAGAAGTACTGGGTTCTTTTGCAAAGGTTCTCAAGTAGTATAAAGCTCGGACCCTTGTGTCCAGCTGAGTCTAGCCGGGCAAAGTGTAACTCCTAAAGGGAAACAACAACAAATTTACTTGCAGTGTATTACTGTTCTTGTTTATAGTATTGGGCTGAGCGACAAAAGGTTATTGCATAGTGACACAGTGTATAATGATAACAACGTATAATGAAGACAGCTTATAGTGATAACAGCTTATAATGATAACATCATATAATTATAAAATCATATAATGATAACACTGTATAACGATAACAAATTCACATTATTAGAATAATACGCTAGTTGAACAAGAAATGTTCATTTCAGCTGCACGACGAAGTCTCTGTGGCGCATTCGGTTAGCGCGTTCGGCTTTTAACCGAAAGGATTGTGGTTCGATCCCACCGTTTTTCCCGTTTTTCCCGTTTTTCCCTTTTTGTTTTACAGATAGAGCTAAAAAAAACTATTCGAAATATCGTATGGTGGTATGGAAGTATGCCCACTGGGAAAACTTCAGACTCTTTCAAAGCCGAAAAAGAAGCAATTGAAGAAGCTGTCAACATACTCACAAACTCCTCACCAAACAGCAACATAGTCATACTCACAGATGCCAAAAAAAATATAGTCTCTGCAGGATCCTCACTACACTCAATTAACCCAGCTCAGAACAGCTCTTCATAAATTGACCCAAAACTCAAAGGAAACAGTTCTGCAATGGATACCAGGACACACCAATGTAGATGGCAATGAGATTGCTGACCAATTGGCAAAATCTGGCAGCAAAGAAATACAGGTGGATGTCCCTCTGGATGCGGAAGAAATGAAGGGCTGTATAGGTGAACTGATCCAGCAAGAATGGATGAGGAATCACCCAGATCATGACAAAAACGACCCCTATTATAATCTTCCTAGACAAGCTCAAAATATTATCTTCAGACTCAGAACTGGGCACAACAGACTAAGACAACACATGTTCCGAAGGCTAGGCATTGGAAACAGTGAGGACTGCCCATGTGGGATGTCTCCAGAGAATGCAGAACATGTTCTCCAAACATGCCCCTTACATGACACAGCTCGAAACAGGTTCTGGCCACAGATAACCTCCTTCAATCAAAAACTTTATGGGAGCGAGACGGACCTGGATGCCACCGTGCAGTTCATCATAACTATAGGCCTGGTCGTTTGAAATCCTCCATAATCATATATCGAGAACAAAGAAGAAGAAGAAGTATGGTGGACAGTAGTTTTATCAAAAATAAAGAAAAAAAATGTTCTGATCCTCTGACGTAGTACGCAAACTTTCCGAACAGGCTGACCTCTCAGTGATGACAGCTTTAGGGTGGTGGGGGGGTAGGGGGGGGGTTTAAAGCTTTGGGGGTGAAGGGAAGTTGGGAGCTGGGGAGTCCGAAGCTCGCGGTGTTGCAGGGGGAGGCGGGTGTTGAAAGTAATACATTAATTAAGTCGCCTCTTGACATCAAGAAACTTCAAACATCTTCTTTAGTAAAAAGTTGCCCCGTTTACAGATCGTTTAAAAAAAATCATCAATTTACTTCTTAAGTATTTTTGATATGGATATCAATATTTCAGTTAGGTCGATTGATCAACTTTCTTTTTTGTGATAGGTCAGTGATGATGTGTATCTCTTACACTGTGATAGGTGAGTGGGGATGTGTATCTCTTACACTGTGATAGGTCAGTGAGTGTGTGTATCTCTTACACTGTCATAGGTCAGTGAGTGTGTGTATCTCTTACACTGTGATAGGTCAGTGAGTGTGTGTATCTCTTACACTGTGATAGGTCAGTGAGTGTGTGTATCTCTTACACTGTGATAGGTCAGTGAGTGTGTGTATCTCTTACACTGTGATAGGTCAGTGAGTGTGTGTATCTCTTACACTGTCATAGGTCAGTGAGTAAGTGTATCTCTTACACTGTGATAGATCAGTGAGGGTGTGTATCTCTTACACTGTGATAGGTCAGTGAGTGTGTGTATCTCTTACACTGTGATAGGTCAGTGAGTGTGTGTATCTCTTACACTGTGAAAGATTAAAACAAATAACATAAACAAATCGATGTTTAAAATGTAAAAGTGTACAGGTGTATTATCGGTGGACCAGTAAAACCAGTAGGGAATTAAAATACAATTAAATGTTTCCGGAAGATGATATCAACTTTTGGGTCAAATTACACAGTTCGGTTTGGTTACTCAGATTTACATTGAAACAAGAATAAAAAAAAAAACAATTGTACGAATGAAGGTTTGCGGGGTAGTCCATATGTGTCTGTATGTGTATGTGTTGTGATTTTCTTTGTCTTGGCATGGTAGTGGTAGTAGGAAGTCTTATGTGTTTCTTAGTGTGTGTATCGCACGAGTCTATTGACGCCAAGTGGATGTGGTCACTGAGAGTCTGTTAAGACACTGGAACATTGATCGAGTCTGTAGACGCCGGATATAACCTTTCTACAGTGAGAGTGAGTGCAAAATGAACGAACTGTTGGTTCTGATACAGTGGACTTAACTTCTCGGTTTTGCTGATGCTAAAGGTAATTACTTCTTTATATATATATATATATATATATATATATATATATATATATATATATATATATATATATATATATTAACACTAAAGCACCTGAAGGTAATAGACAAAGATGTGTGGTTGAATGATGGAGCAATATGTGTGGTGGAATGATATAGCAATATGTATGGTGGAAAGATGGAGCAATATGTGTTGAAATGATAAAGCAATATATGTATAGTGGAACGATAGAGAAATATGTGTGATGGAGTGATAGAGCCATACGTGTGAAGAAAGCTAAACAATGGAATATTTATCAGAAGACAGGTCAACATTTACTTTCTATCAGATAAGACATCGAACCACAAAAACCGATAAACTCTGCGCGCGAGGACTTGAAGTGAACCTCAAAGATCTGAAATTCAAGTTCTGCCAGGTCCGGAGAGCTCTGAGGGAAACACTACATCAGCTGGCCGATTCGGGAAAACTACATAAAGACCGGCTGACCAAACTGACCAGTCACTTAGATGTATGTCAAAGAGAGGTAATTTCTATCACATGTTACATTCATTCAATTCATTCTGTCATGTTTCTGGTCCAGCCCCACACACTGTCTTAGCCTTTTAGCGGTAACTGACATTCCAACAATCTACACCAAGGGTAGGCAAATTTTGTGACTCGCGGGCCACATAGGGTTCGTGAATTTTGATCAGCGCTCTCGACCATGAGCAGATGGTCTAATGAACTAATGAACTAATATTAAATTCAGTGTAAATTCAAAGACATAAAATTAATGCCCGGCTTAGGACAAGATTAAACTGTCCTGAAGTTTGGATTTGACCAGCGGGCAGTACTCTGCTCACAATTAATCCATAATTTGCATTATGCCAATGGCTCTTCCTTAAGTTTTGAGAAGTTTCCGAGTGAAATAGATTTACTTACATTTTACAATTTTTTTGACCATTTCTTTATTAAGTATGGATCAATTAACAAAACTTCACAAATTACAAAACCATAATGCATCTCTCATTGGCCGAAATTGTGGCCAATCAGGGCTAGACGTTTTGGTGTAACAATGACATGCTCTCTCACCTCCATCTGTAAATATTTCTGCTCCTTCGTTCCGTACGCCACTTCATAGTGGTCGATGACGTCAGAGTTGGTGGGCGGGGCTACGGCTAGCACCACGGTGTGGCTGTTTCTGGCGCATTGAGGAATGTCTATGATTGGCCGGCACAGTGCTGCAGATGATAAAGCAAGACGTATGGTGAAATGGTAGACCAATAATGCAATACGTGTGGTGAGCTGATAGACCAATACGTGTGATGAAATGATAGAGCAATAATGCAATACGTGTGATGGGCTGATAGACCAATATGTGTGGTGAGCTGATAGACCAATACGTGTGATGGGCTGATAGACCAATACGTGTGGTGAGCTGATAGACCAATACGTGTGGTGAGGCTGATAGACCAATACGTGTGGTGGGAACAAAATAAACCAAACATAATTGACAATCTTTTTGACTAATTTGACCTTTAACCTAATCATCGACCTTGAACTTATATTTAATAACAGATGGGGGAAAAAAAAGGTAAACTTAATAAAATTCTAATTTAAATTTAAAAATAATTTAATCCAACAGCTTCCATATTCCTGTTTGTTTACTCACCCTTCATATTATTATTATGTAGTTTGACCACGTGACTGACAGAGCTAAAATGATATACCAAAATAGAACAACATTAGCATACAAGATTAATAGACACGTATTCATCAAGTTAAATGTATATGTCATTATTAGAGGGTTTGTTTTTACTTACTTTAAAATAAAAAAAAAATATCTTACCTGTGGTTTGTGGCACTCGTATTGTCAACGAGCGACTCAACCAACTGATTAGGAGATTCGATTCTATCAGATACCTCTTTGATTCGATCGAATCTTTGGAAGGATTCTTTCTCCATCGTTGTATCTTGGGTGCTGAATTGTTTATCCGTTATTAAACCCGTTTGTGGGTCAGGTTGGGGGTCATCCTGCGGCGAGAATTTATATCAGTGCTATTAGACGAAAATAATAGAGCCAGAGGCGGATTAGACGGCGGGAGGACTGGGGGGGGGGTGAGCTCTCGATATCCCGACCTAGGAAGGGGAATAGTCAATGTCACATTATTTCCTTTTATGGTCTCTCTCTCTCCAATTAATTCTCCGTCTTCATGTTGACCCTCAAACCTAGTCTTATGGGTAAATCAACAAGGTGGCTTTCTAGTCCCACCCCCAGCCCCAACTGCTAAGTGAGTTCAGTGTCGAGATTTCCAAATGGCTATATCCTAACATTACTTGTCGTTCCACTTTTTTTTTTTTGTTTTAACAAACAAATTCAAAACAGAAAGGTTTGTTGTATTATTCCCTAATTGCTCTACAATTGAAACTCCTGGACGTCCAAGATCGACTCGCTCCCAACAATGTGAGAATCATACCCCCTGTAGGCCTGGACCAACAAGCCATTGAAATAGGTTTCTCCATAATTTCTGTCCAGCGTTAGACAATCACACGTGAAATCGCCAACATAAATTACCATAATGTATGTAGAAATGATTGTATTGTAGTTTAAATTTTTTCGCTCATAATTTCAAAGTTTTGCGGGATCCATTCGTGTTTACTATAATTCATTGCCGTGTAACACGTGGTCGGTATAATTCATTGCCGCGTAACACGTGGTTGGTATAACTCATTGCCGCATAACACGTGGTTGGTATAACACATTGACGTATAACACGTGGTCGGTATAACACATTGCCGTATAACACGTGGTTGGTATATCTCATTGCCGCATAACACGTGGTTGGTATAACTCATTGCCGCATAACGCGTGGTTGGTATAACACATTGACGTATAACACGTGGTCGGTATAACACATTGACGTATAACACGTGGTCGGTATAACACATTGACGTATAACACGTGGTCGGTATAACACATTGACGTATAACACGTGGTCGGTATAACTCATTGCCGTATAACACGTGGTCGGTATAACTCATTGCCGTATAACACGTGGTCGGTATAACACATTGCCGTATAACACGTGGTTGGTATAACACATTGCCGTATAACACGTGTTTGGTATAACACATTGCCCCATAACACGTGGTTGGTATAACACATTGCCGTATAACACGTGGTTGTATAACACATTGCCGTATAACACGTGGTCGGTATAACTCATTGCCGTATAACACGTGGTCGGTATAACACATTGCCGCATAACACGTGATTGGTATAACACATTGCCGTATAACACGTGGTTGGTATAACACATTGCCGCATAACACGTGGTTGGTATAACACATTGCCGTATAACACGTGGTTGGTATAACACATTGCCGTATAACACGTGTTTGGTATAACACATTGCCGTATAACACGTGGTTGGTATAACACATTGCCGTATAACACGTGGTTGGTATAACACATTGCCGTATAACACGTGTTTGGTATAACACATTGCCGCATAACACGTGGTTGGTATAACACATTGCCGTATAACACGTGGTTGTATAACACATTGCCGTATAACACGTTGTCGGTATAACTCATTGCCGTATAACACGTGGTCGGTATAACACATTGCCGCATATCACGTGGTTGGTATAACTCATTGCCGTATAACACGTGGTTGGTATAACACATTGCCGCATAACACGTGGTTGGTATAACACATTGCCGTATAACACGTGGTTGGTATAACTCATTGCCGTATAACACGTGGTCGGTATAACTCATTGCCGTATAACACGTGGTTGGTATAACACATTGCCGTATAACACGTGGTCGGTATAACACATTGCCGTATAACACGTGGTTGGTATAACAAAATTTATCTAGAGCAGCGGTTCCCAACCGGTGGTACGAGTACCGCAAGGGGAAAAAGATTTACACCCGCGGGCAGAATTCCCCCACCCTATGGGGCACACAGTCGCGAAAAAGGTCGAGTGCTGATCTAAAGTGTCTACGTCACAGTTAGATAAATAGACTTACTTCTATATCATCTTGACTGACTCGACTATTTATTGCTGGCTCAAGACACTCTGTTATAAGAGTGCCGGGTTCCTCTCGTAAATCTAATAAACTGTCACTGTTTATAACGTCTAATGTGATTGGCCTATCAGTGGTTGTCATTGGCCAATCGAATGCAAGGGCAGATCGTTCATTTGAAGATGGCGGATCATCACTCGGTACGTCATACTGCTCATTCGTCATTGAGTCACACAAGGTATCGTCACAAAAGTTTGCGCCACACGGATTAGCCACACGCCCCGCGCCACACAGATTAGCCACATGCCCCGTGTGGACTGACAGGGGCATCAGTTTATCTGAAGGCAATAGTAGATCGAATTTAGTGATTGGACGGCAGCGTGAGCCGGTGCATGAAGACCGTTTATCGATACAGAATTCATTGTAGGTTAATGAATCAGTGATGGGTTCGATCAATAACTTTGATATGATATCATCAAGCAAGTCTTCGTTGAAGAATAGGTCAAGAGGTGAAGTCATAACAGTAGTAACACTGTTTGATACGGTTGAGTTGCCCGCGACGAAATTCTTTGCAAAGGAAACTGCTGTTTGTCTTGTAGAGCATGTCGGCCAAAGAACGCTGAACATTTGCATTAGGGGAGATGAGTGATTTCCGGAAGGATAACTCTGAATCCGGCCATGGCTAGACGCCCCTGTTTCAAGAACAGAATCATCCATGCAAGGGCCGGTGAGATTGTCATGACAACAGGCGCCGTAACTCTTAGTTTGAGTCTCGGAGTTTAAGAGTTTCTTTTTGTTGTAGGTTGCTGCCCTTTTCTGTTTCGATATCTTCAGCTTATCTATGATACTGTCTAAGGAGATGACCCTAGGTAAACTGGACAGTCCACCGCTGACGTAACACTTGTCTCTGTTGAAAACAATGAAAGAAATGAAGGAAAGTAAACAAGAATCGTAAAGATATCTATAAACTATTTCGACACAAGAAGCTCCATTTTTAAAAAGTTAAATATGATATCGTCTAGCCGTGACGTAGTCAAATGGAAGCCGGTCCTACCTGCAAACCGGGCATCGTATGAAGGCGAGGTCTAAAATGTTCTCGGCGCAGGGTGTTCTGCACAGGACGTGTCCACACGGGAGTATGACGGGATGGGTGTAGAGTTCCAGACAAACTGGACAGGTCAAGTCTGGAATAATCTCCATATCGGTATTGGAATCGATCTTTAAAACATAAGCAGTAACATGTAAGTAGGTTATGAAGCTGTGTTATAACATGTAAGTAGGTTATGAAGCTGTGTTATCACATGTAAGTAGGTTATGAAGCTGTGTTATAACATGTAAGTAGGTAATGAATCTGTGTTATCACATGTAAGTAGGTTATGAAGCTGTGTTATAACATGTAAGTAGGTTATGAAGCTGTGTTATAACATGTAAGTAAGTAATGAAGCTGTGTTATCACATGTAAGTAGGTTATGAAGCTGTGTTATCACATGTAAGCAGGTTATGAAGCTGTGTTATCACTTGTAAGTAGGTTAAGAAACTGTGTTATAACATGTAAATAGGTTATGAAGCTGTGTTATAACATGTAAGTAGGTAATGAAGCTGTGTTATCACATGTAAGTAGGTGATGAAGCTGTGTTATAACATGTAAATAGGTTATGAAGCTGTGTTATCACATGTAAGTAGGTTAAGAAACTGTGTTATAACATGTAAATAGGTTATGAAGCTGTGTTATCACATGTAAGTAGGTTAAGAAACTGTGTTATAACATGTAAATAGGTTATGAAGCTGTGTTATCACATGTCAGTAGGTTAAGAAACTGTGTTATAACATGTAAATAGGTTATGAAGCTGTGTTATACTTGTTAGTAAAATTATTTATTTTCCTCCATAAAATCGAAGTCATTGATCACTTTATTAGATCCTCGGTGAGAGTCATGGGAATTTTTCCAGGAGATGTTTGTTTCAAACTCGTACTACGAGTCCATCCAGCTTTAAATGGGTACCTGACTTCTTAAGTTGGGGAAGTAAAGACGGCTGGGCTTTGTGCTAACCACACAATCCCTTCATATGCCGAGGTTATAGAAACAGATGAATTCTACACTTCATCTGCCCCGATGGCCCTTGTGGGTGTGGGGGGGGGGGGTGAGCGCTATAAACCAGTGCTGACCAGATGTGGCTCTAGGAAACTCCTGTAACTATTGTTCGGTTCTTGAATGTAAACTTTATACATATACAAACACACACACACATATATATATATATATATATGTATATATATATATATATATATATATATATATATATGTGTGTGTGTGTATATATCTATATATATTATTACAGGGAATTCCCTGTGACAGCGCACCACGTAGATTTGATATTGAACGGAAGTTAGTAAAACTGTGACGCACGGACGGTGAATTAGAAAGAAGGAATACATTATTATCATACCCTTTATCATCGTTGGTGTTCTATTGTATCTATACTAGTGGGAAAAGCCTGCTGAAGCTGGCTGAACGAAATCCGACAGAAGGGAATCACAAAGAAATATACGAAATACTGAAATAGAAAAGAACATGTGGCCTTTATTGCCATGAACAGAATACGACATGAACCGCATACACCGCACGATATGAAAACTGCATGAGGGAGACACACGTGTTAGACGATCATGTATTTAAGGATTGTGATAATTGGAATGCTGCCGATCCTAGGGATCCTAATGCTATTTAGACGGCCCTGCACACATAAGCTAACATGTTCAGATGAAAAATCGTACACATATACACATACACAAACATACACTTATGGTCACAGGTAGGCGTGCCCGTTATGTATATGTTCACCCTCTCTCTCTCTCTCTCTCTCTCTCTCTCTCTCTCTCTCTCTCTCTCTTTTTTAAATATAAATTTACGCCAAATTGAATAGCTGCAGAGCTACCTCATATATTGCCCTGTGAACAAATATTACACACAGGGTTAAAAAATATTTAAAAAAAAAGCTAATAATATGACAAGACATTGCACCGTACAGATGAATAGCTAATAATCATTTGTTGTGGCGAAATCGCGTGAGTTGAATTGAAGCCGAAATACTAGGGATGGGGGGTGAGTGAAGGGAGAGAGGGGTGGGGGGGGGGAGAGCTTTGCGTTTTGAAACAGCCGTGATATGTGCGGCGCTGATTATAACATATGTGCCCCCCTGCCCCTGCACCCGCCCCCCCCACCACAGGAAGTCATATCAATACTGGCGTCAGATGTGTTTGATTAAACGTGCCAACTCGTATTTGTGTGTGTGTGTGTGTGTGTGTGTGTTTTGTGTATGTGTGAGTGTATGCATTAATTGAGCGTGTATCTATGCCAGCCAATGACAAAGTATGGCACAGGGGCCGAATCCGGCCATCCGGACTTTCTAAAATCTGGCCGGCGGCATGCAACTTGTGTCAAAGTGAAGCCAAGCACTAGCCAACACATCACTAGCCAACACATCACTAGTCACAACACAGCACTAGCCACAACACAGCACTAGTCACAACACAGCTCCAGCCACAGCACCAGCCACAACACAGCACTAGCCACAACACAGCACTAGCCACAACACAGCACCAGCCACAACACTAGTCACAACACAGCACTAGCCAACACATCACTAGCCACAGCACATCACCAGCCACAACACAGCACCAGCCACAACATAGCACCAGCCACAACATAGCACCAGCCACAACATAGCACCAGCCACAACACAGCACCAGCCACAACAAAGCACTAGTCACAACACAGCACTAGTCACAACACAGCATTAGCCACAACACAGCACTAGTCAACATAGCACTAGCCACAACACAGCACTAGCCTACATAGCACTAGCCACAACACAGCACCAGCCACAACACAGCACTAGCCATAACACATCACCAGCCACATTACAGCACTAGCCACATTACATCACAAGCCACAACACAGCACTAGCCACAACACAGCAGCAGCCACAACACAGCACACCCACATTACAGCACTAGCCACATTACAGCACTAGCCACAACACAGTAGCAGCCACAAGAGAGCATTAGCCAGAACACAGCACTAGCCACAACACAGCACTAGCCACAACACAGCAGCAGCCATAACACAGCACTAGCCACATTACAGCACTAGCCACATTACAGCACTAGCCACAACACAGCAGCAGCCACAAGAGAGCATTAGCCACAACACAGCACCAGCCACAAACAAAACAAAACAAAATCTTCTACTCTTGACTGGGCCATTTGTCAAATTTACGAAACCAACGTGACTCGCGACTATAAAAATTTGCCCACCCATGGTCTATGGCGTGCATGAGATATGCGTGGTTTTATCATGCATGTGTTTGTGATGTATGTCTGTGTTATTGTATCAAGTATGTATGCATGTATTTCTATCACATAAATTCGTGTAATATGCAGTTGCCGTTTATGACGTATTATTTATTCATTATATAGTTATACATATATTATTCGTATCAGTAAGGATGTATATGTGTAAGTGTATTTATGAGCATTAATGTACTTCATATTCAGTGTATTAAAGTGTATCAAGCAATAATATGGTCGCAACAGTTTTACTTACCCAAAATCCTTTACGGAGTGCACATCTTCAAATTCTACAGTAAACTCCACACACAAATAAAACCGAAAACATCGCAAAAAAAAAAAAAAAATAATAAATTGCTAAGGAAACTGTAGGTCTATATATGTTCGATCGATATTTACTTTTAAACCTGATCCGAATCACTGATTCAATCTTAAGTCTCATGGTATAAATTGTATTTCACATTTTCTTTTCTTTGTTCACCGGTCGCGGGGACATTGATCGCGAGTCTCCGGTACACTCTGACATAAAGAGTGGTACAACGAAAAAAAAAGTTGTCGGTTGTTCACTACAAGATCTGGAACATAAAGGAACCCCCCACCCTCCACTTCACAAAAAGGTCGACAGTCTCGCTTATTACCATAAATTTTAACTACCTATGTGAACCTTGTTTAAACAGAAAGTGACAAAGTGGTGGAGTCGGGGAGGGAAAGGGGGAAGTAACCAGCATTAAAAAATCTGTTTGCATTTTGCGTTCCCTCCCTTTAGTTTTGTTTTTTTTTAAAAAAGCGAGCAGTGGGGAAATATAATATATATATATATAATAGCGATTTGGGCTCTGCGTTAAATCGAAAGTAAAGAATTAATACAACAGTATACTAGTTTAAAATACAGTCATGAAAAAATCGGATTTGCCCGAAATCGATAAATAACCTAGCCTACCGATCAAGCCTTACTCTATGGAAAGGTTTGGCAGGGTACAGCTAGTTAGTATATAATATATCAGGAATGACTCAGTCACTCAGAAGACATGTGGGTTCAATAATGAAATGATAATACACGATTTAATAAAGGTCAACCCAAAGGAAGATTCGATTAAACAACAAAAGAATAAGTCAGGACGATTCAATATGAAGTCGGTATGAATGTTGAGTTATATTATCTCGTCAGAGTATACGAACATGATGAAACGTAATTCGTAGCTTAAGTTGAGTATGCTATTTTTGAGTATAACGAGATGACCTATGCGGGTGTCCTGGTTCGAGATTATTGATCCTGATCGGCTCTACCTGTCGTCATAATAAGAATCGCGGTAAAACGATAAGTATAAACTAGCCCAACAATCACCAGTACTAGAGAATCAAACTAATGTATAACCGTTACTTTAACCAATGTTCCCTCTAAGCCGAGCACGTGAGCGATCGCTCACACGAATTCAGAGCGTCGCTCATACTACACTTACGAACGCTCACCCCCCACGGACGACATCGCTTAAATCGCTCACTAATTTTTTGGCCTCAAACAAAATGTCGCTCTGAGACAAAATTTTTTTGCTCACTTCATACCACAACTTAGAAGGGAACATTGACTACAACCACTTGGGCGGGGTGGACGGGTGGGGGGGGGGGAAGATCCTTACGCAAACTGTTTCACCTCATAGTCTTTCTTCAGATAATAATTTCCCCCCTGTATGGGGCCTTAAAGTTCCACCACCACCTCCCTCTCTCTCTCTCTCTCTCTCTCTCTCTCACTCTTTCTCTCTCTCTCTCTCTCTCTCTCTCACTCTTTCTGCCTCTCTATCTCTCTCTTTTTCTCTCTCTCTTTCTCTCTCTCTCACTCTTTCTCTCTCTCTCTCTCTCTCTCTCTCTGTCTCTCTGAACTCTCTCGAGCCCGTGAGATCATACTCGCTGTGTCCTTCAACATCTGTGAACTCCCCTATAGGCCGATGACCAGCAAGTTACTGGACTGGTCCACCCTGTGGACCGCCAGCCCCCGGGGCACTCAAAAATCACATGGTCCACGGTTTCCTCCAGCTCTCTGCAGTGTCGGCAAAAAGGGTTTTGACATTGGGCCTCAACCTCCCAAAGTACGCGCCTATATGACAATGCCCAGTACGAAACTGGGCAGCTATAAAGTAAACAGATAAAACTAAACTTCTGCTCGATCCTCCTGAGCCCCCACTACGGGGTCATTTGTTTGACGGCCGCTCCATCTGACAGCGGACCACCTCCCACAACGCGCCTCGTGTTATACGCATCCCCCCCCCCCCACATCCTTTTCCCCATAACGACGCCACAGGTTTTATGCGATGCATCATATCTGATACGGCTTGTGGGCGTGGCCCCGTGTTACGATGAGAGGTGATCTCTTCCGCTGTTCAAGAAGTGCGTGAAGTAATCGTTTTCAAGTCAGCCGGAGAGCGTGGCGTTGGTTGAGCAGTCAGGTAATGTCTTCACTTGCGGTTGGCTCATTGGGGGGGGGGGGGGAGCCCTCGAGTAACTGCATTTGATTTGCCAATTTATAAGAACTGTCCAGGGTGTAGTTCATAAAATACAAAATTTGATTACTGTATAGGCCTATATTGGATTCAAATAATTCTCTATCAATATTTTAAACAATTAAATAGTTTTGTGGGGAATGGCAAAACTATCTACTTAAATTTGAAAGAACTTACCTTACAGTACACGAACTTGATCAACGTGTTGATGATTTAACCGGAAGATCGAACGGCCGCATGAGTTATCCACCCCTTTTAGATTTTTAGTATGTGATGTTTGTACTGGAAGCTAACCCCCCTTTGCTTGACAACTTTATTGGAGGCTCAGACAGCTGTTGGAGGTAGTTGGACGTAAGGGAGGTGGGGAATGGAGGAAGGGGGTGGAATGGAAGGGGGAATTTCAACGTCATACAGGGTAAAGCCTACACGTGAAATTCACTAAATACATACTGTCTACTTTTTGTATGTTATGTCTACTTTGTATGTTATGCCTACTATTTGTGTGTTATGTCTACTTTGTATGTTATGCCTACTATTTGTGTGTTATGTCTACTTTGTATGTTATGCCTACTATTTGTGTGTTATGTCTACTTTGTATGTTATGCCTACTATTTGTGTGTTATGTCTACTTTGTATGTTATGCCTACTATTTGTGTGTTATGTCTACTTTGTATGTTATGCCTACTATTTGTGTGTTATATCTACTTTGTATGTTATGCCTACTATTTGTGTGTTATAGCTACTTTGTATGTTATGTCTACTATTTGTGTGTTATGTCTACTTTGTATGTTATGTCTACTATTTGTGTGTTATGTCTACTTTGTATGTTATGCCTACTATTTGTGTGTTATGTCTACTTTGTATGTTATGTCTACTATTTGTGTGTTATGTCTACTTTGTATGTTATGTCTACTATTTGTGTGTTATGTCTACTTTGTATGTTATGCCTACTATTTGTGTGTTATGTCTACTTTGTATGTTATGTCTACTATTTGTGTGTTATGTCTACTTTGTATGTTATGTCTACTATTTGTGTGTTATGTCTACTTTGTATGTTATGTCTACTATTTGTGTGTTATGTCTACTTTGTATGTTATGTCTACTATTTGTGTGTTATGTCTACTTTGTATGTTATGTCTACTATTTGTGTGTTATGTCTACTTTGTATGTTATGTCTACTATTTGTGTGTTATGTCTACTTTGTATGTTATGTCTACTATTTGTGTGTTATGTCTACTTTGTATGTTATGTCTACTATTTGTGTGTTATGTCTACTTTGTATGTTATGTCTACTATTTGTGTGTTATGTCTACTTTGTATGTTATGTCTACTATTTGTGTGTTATGTCTACTTTGTATGTTATGTCTACTATTTGTGTGTTATGTCTACTTTGTATGTTATGTCTACTATTTGTGTGTTATGTCTACTTTGTATGTTATGTCTACTATTTGTGTGTTATGTCTACTTTGTATGTTATGTCTACTATTTGTGTGTTATGTCTACTTTGTATGTTATGTCTACTATTTGTGTGTTATGTCTACTTTGTATGTTATGTCTACTATTTGTGTGTTATGTCTACTTTGTATGTTATGTCTACTATTTGTGTGTTATGTCTACTTGAGTATGTGAAAAAAAAAGGTCTATGGGCGGGGTGTGGGAAAACTGTGGGGAGGGGATGGGGAGGGGTCTCCGGGGGGGGGTAATGAAGACAGAAAGTGTGATTTACAAAATACAAGACAGACTCTGAAACGTATGGTCTGTGTGTATTGTATCAGCAGGGTATTGTATTCATTAGGTGTAGGGTCCATTGTATATTATTACAACGGCTCGTTGGTCTAGGGGTATGATTCTCGCTTAGGGTGCGAGAGGTCCCGGGTTCAAATCCCGGACGAGCCCTAACATTTTTTAAGTATACGTTATATATACGCCATTGAATAGGATTTATGATTTATGCATGCCGTGTTTGGGTCACATCTTTGAGGATCCCTGATATTCGATACATCCCGTGTCACTTTCATAAACTGTAACACCGGCTTCACTTTTTTTTTTAATTTGTTGTCAAATGCGTGGCAAAGGAGAACAAGCTTGTTCAATAGTCGCAGGCGACTGGAGTAGTAGTAGTATACGACATGTTACAGTAGATTTAGTGTGTGCTTGGTGGGGGTGGGGGGTGGGAGAGAGAATGGTTGGTGACTCGGTATAGTGTAACTCTACAGGTGTAATCTCGTGCTACTAAAGACTTACGTTGTATTGTAATTCTGTACAGGTATACAGTTAAAGTTTTATGTACCATTCAGACATTAAAGTATTTTTTTTTCTTCTTGATGACTATGACTGACACGGTAAAAGGAAAGGAGGAACGGGGGGGGGGGGATTATACTTCTGTCTGTGTGTCTGTTAACAGTCTACTGGGTGTCTGTCTACTTTGTGTATGTCTACACTGTGCCTGTCTACTGTGTGTCTGTCTACTGGGTGTCTGTCTACTGGGTGTATGTGTGTCTGTCTAATGCCTGTATTCAGTATGTCTGTGATATGCATACTCTTGTATGTTTGTTTGTCTACTGTGTGTCTTTTTACTGTCTGTCTGCTTGTGTATTTTTACCTTATGTCGTGTCTACTGTCTGTCTGACTTCTGTCTGTTTGTTTGTGTGGCTACTTTATAGCCATTCTCTCTCTGTGTATGTTGACTTTGTGTAAATCTACGGTCTGTCTACTGTATGCCGAATCTGTGTATTGTGTTGATAAGTTATTAGCATAATATTTGTACATACTTGAGGCTGTCTATCTTTATTGATTGTTTTATAATCTCTGAAGTTAAATGCTCAGCGGCTCGTTGGTCTAGGGGTATGATTCTCGCTTTGGGTGCGAGAGGTCCCGGGTTCAAATCCCGGACGAGCCCTAATATTCTTTTTGTTTTAACGTAAATAACAAAAGCGAAAAATATAGAGTTTAAGAAGTTTTCAAGTGAAATAGGAAAATGAAATAATTATACGTTTTAATATATACACTAGCTGTACCCTGCAAAACATTTGCATAGAGTTATATTCCCTTAGGCTTGATCGGTGTTGGTTTCGGGCAGACCCGATTTTTTCATGATTGTATTTTAAACTGGAATACTGTTGTATCAATTCTTTACTTTCGATTTAACGCTGAACCCAAAATCGGTATTATTATATTAGATAGATAGATATATCACACTTGTCGATGCATTTGAGGTCAATTAAATGTCATGGTGTCGAATGTTAAATTCAGCCCCCCCCCCCCAAAGAGGCCAAGCCCCCCACCCCCTCCACGAGCCCCCATATCCCTAGGTTCGGCACTGCTTGTCATGAGCTATTATTGTATTTTCATTTCATTATAACATTAATGCAGGGGAAGTTCAGGAAAACATTGAATTATTGAGTGTTACTAAACCTCTCTGTGTCTGTGTGTGTGTGTGTGTAATTGTTGTATTAAATGGGTCACAGATTCTAATACTCTGAGAATCACTGACATACGAAACACAGTTACCGATCGACTGGTATAAAACCGTTATAGCCATTTCAAGTTTTTATGTTTCTTTATCAAGTATGTGACAAATGCGGACAAACTAGTCCAGTGACTACTGGAATATGCGAGGGTGTGACACATTGATAGTTGGTCGTGGGGTAAGGGAGGGTGTGTCTTGGTCTTGGGGTAAGGGAGGGTGTGTCTGGGTCTTGGCCAGTCTTGGGGCAAGGGAGTGTGTGTATTGGTCTTGTACATAATCACGTGGTATGTCTGTTAGTACCGCTGTACATAATCACGTGGTATGTCTGTTAGTACCGCTGTACATAATCACGTGGTATTCTGTCAGTACCGCTGTACACAATCACGTGGTATGTCTGTTAGTACCGCTGTACATAATCACGTGGTATGTCTGTTAGTACCGCTGTACATAATCGCGCGGTATGTCTGTTAGTACCGCTGTACATAATCGCGTGATATGTCTGTTAGAACCGCTGTACATTATCACGTGGTATGTCTGAGAGAGGAAAACAAAAGAACACAAGAGGCGTAACTCTAGCGTAATCTGGTCATCTCGACCTTGACACATTTTAATGTACTGATATCTGGTCACCTCGACCTGGACACATTGTAATGTAGTGATATCTGGTCACCTCGACCTGGACACATTGTAATGTAGTGATATCTGGTCACCTCGACCTGGACACATTTTAATGTAGTGATATCTGGTCACCTCAACCTGGACACATTGTAATGTAGTGATATCTGGTCACCTCGACCTCACATTTTAATGTAGTGATATCTGGTCACCTCGACCTGGACACATTTTAATGTAGTGATATCTGGTCACCTCGACCTGGTGATATCTGGTCACCTCGACCTGGACACATTTTAATGTAGTGATATCTGGTCACCTCGACCTGGACACATTTTAATGTAGTGATATCTGGTCGCTTTTCAGACCAGACCGTCCGACTTGCCACAAATGTTATTGACTTTTTTTTTAAATTTTAAATGTACGGTGTATGAATCAATAAAAATGGTCACACCCTCCCCCCCTCCGTGAAGAAAAACAGAGTACTGTTGGTCTTTGTACTACAACTGGCTCGTTGGTCTAGGGGTATGATTCTCATTAAACTTAAAAATGTCATTTACGTACGTAAAAATAAAATGTCTGTGGTAAACTATTATTGTTTTCAGCAAACTATCTACTTTGTTTCATAGAATAACTTCTCTGTCCTATTTGATCAATAAAAGTCAACAATACACTACAACCGTAGTATGAGTCTTGTATAGGCCTCCACAGTATTAATGTCGACTATCTAAAGAAACATGCATTACATATTTCCGCAGGTTCCATGGTGTAATGGTTAGCACTCTGGACTTTGAATCCAGCGATCCGAGTTCAAATCTCGGTTTATTTAATTAATTTTTTCCCGCGCATTTTTATCTAGTATAGTACTAAAATGTAAACAAAGCTTATAGTCCGTTTCACAAATTGAAAAACAGGAGTAGAATCCACTGCTGCATTACTATTGACACTAGCATGGTGCAAAATGTAAACAAAGCTTATAGTCCGTTTCACAAATTGAAAAACAGGAGTAGAATCCACTGCTGCATTACAATTGACACTAACATGGTACAAAATGTAAACAAAGCTTATAGTCCGTTTCACAAATCGAACAACAGGAGTAGAATCCACTGCTGCATGACAATTGACACTAACATGGTACAAAATGTAAACAAAGCTTATAGTCCGTTTCACAAATCGAACAACAGGAGTAGAATCCACTGCTGCATGACAATTGACACTAACATGGTACAAAATGTAAACAAAGCTTATAGTCCGTTTCACAAATCGAACAACAGGAGTAGAATCCACTGCTGCATGACAATTGACACTAACATGGTACAAAATGTAAACAAAGCTTATAGTCCGTTTCACAAATCGAACAACAGGAGTAGAATCCACTGCTGCATGACAATTGACACTAACATGGTACAAAATGTAAACAAAGCTTATAGTCCGTTTCACAAATCCCCCTCCCATTCATCTGCTCCATTCCACGTAAGAAAAAAAATTAGACCAGCCCTGAACCTGCTTCCCAGGTTGTGCCAGGTAAACATAACTTTCTCTCTGTCTCTCTCTCTCTCTCTCTCTCTCTCTCTGACCGCATTCTTTCTAGCCAAGGTCAAGGACCAAGGTTAAACACGAGCGAGAGGTTCAGACAAGGAGGCGTGGTCAACTGACGTCACAGACTCTTACAGTTGAGGTGCGAGGTGAGGGTCGATGAGTCTTTCAGCCAAAACTCTCTCTCTCTCTCTCTTCTCTCTCTCTCTCTCTCTCTCTCTCTCTCTCTCTCACACACACACACACACCCCCTCTCCCATTATGTGTACCTGCGTCTATTTGCGTTGGCATTAATGCTTGTGTGTGTGTGTCTGTGTGTGTGTGTATCTGTGCGTTTGTTTTGTGTATAACTGCAGCTAAGGAAGGTTCTCCGTGAGGTCATTTAGACATTCCCTTCCACCGCACCTGCCCCACTACCCGCATCCGTAAATGAATGGAGCAGGCATGTATACATCGATCACCAGGTGACCTTAGGTTGTAGTAAACTAATGTTTACAAGCATGGGCGTATTCATGGGAGGGGGGGCAAGGGGGGGATTTGCCCACACCCCCCCCCAACATTTTGAAAAAAATGTCATATAAGAGGGGGGCATTTGCTCCCCCCCCCCTTACAATTAAAAAAAAATGTCATAAAGTTGTTATTTGCCCCCCCCCCTGGAAAATTTTTGCCCCCCCCTCCTGGAAAAATTCCAAGCGACGCCCATGTTTACAAGTATTTTGATATTTACATTGGCACCGCTGTATTTAAACAATTCACACAAAAAGCTGAAATACGTGGAGACGGTGTCATGCCGTTGTTCTCAACTGGTTTTCCGAGACTGTACCCCAAAAAGGGTGTGAAAGTATGACCGCCTGCACACCTCACACGTAAGATCCTCACAGGATTTGGTTGTGTTCATTGAAGAGTACAAGTCACTGTGTACACCCTTGCATAATTTTTCCCCCGTACCCCTCGGGGTACACGTGTTCTCGGTTGACAACAGCGGATCTAACGGATTGCGGTGAGACTGGTGGTAGGGGTGTGGGGGGGGGGCGAACGGTTGGACATATATTTTTCATGACTTCAGACATCCTCAATATTATGTTACAAGGCTCGTTGGTCTAGGGGTATGATTCTCGCTTTGGGTGCGAGAGCTCCCGGGTTCAAATCCCGGACGAGCCCTACGTATTTTTTTTATTTTTCTGTTTACTCGCGCTTGAAAAAAAAAAATTATCCTTTTTGAAACGTTTTATTTTTGTTATTAGAGGTGTTAAAAATGTTCCCTTACTGTATTCAATAGTTATTTCTTTCGGGGGTAAAGTTCAACACTTGTTAGCATTGGAAGCTCCACTGTATTCTAAAATCTGCCATAACATTTATAAAACTAAAAAAGAACAAGTGGGGGTGGGGTGGGGGGTGGTGTAATGAAGAGGTGGTATGGGAGTTATATATATCTGTATGCTGTCTGTTTTATTCTGTATGCTGTCTGTTTTATTCTGTATGCTGTCTGTTTTATTCTGTATGCTGTCTGTTTTATTCTGTATGCTGTCTGTTTTATTCTGTATGCTGTCTGTTTTATTCTGTATGCTGTCTGTTTTATTCTGTATGCTGTATGTTTTATTCTGTATGATGTATGTTTTATTCTGTATGATGTATGTTTTATTCTGTATGCTGTCTGTTTTATTCTGTATGATGTATGTTTTATTCTGTATGCTGTCTGTTTTATTCTGTATGCTGTCTGTTTTATTCTGTATGATGTATGTTTTATTCTGTATGATGTATGTTTTATTCTGTATGATGTATGTTTTATTCTGTATGCTGTCTGTTTTATTCTGTATGATGTATGTTTTATTCTGTATGCTGTCTGTTTTATTCTGTATGATGTATGTTTTATTCTGTATGCTGTCTGTTTTATTCTGTATGATGTATGTTTTATTCTGTATGCTGTCTGTTTTATTCTGTATGATGTATGTTTTATTCTGTATGCTGTCTGTTTTATTCTGTATGATGTATGTTTTATTCTGTATGCTGTCTGTTTTATTCTGTATGTTGTCTGTTTTATTCTGTATGTTGTCTGTATATTGTCTGTTTTATTCTGTATGCTGTCTGTTTTATTCTGTATGTTGTCTGTATGTTGTCTGTTTTCTTCTGTATGTTGTCTGTATATTGTCTGTTTTATTCTGTATGTTGTGTGCCTCTGATTCTGTTTAATCTATTAGTGCCTCCACTCGTTCTATTATTGTCTTCACACCCATCACAGTAATCTAATACCTATAACACAAGCATTTGTACTGACGTGCTGATAGCAATGTTTACTATCAAAACTAATTCAAGCCACATGAAATATAATCCAATAGCAATTACAGTAGGTCTGATAACTGCACTATAATCTACTCGTGACCACTCTACGATCTATCTAAAATATTAAGTAGAAAGTCAGCATTAGAAAGTCCATATTAGAAAGTCTACATTAGAACGGCCACATTAGAATGTCCAAATAGAAAGTCAACATTAGAAAGTCCACATTAGAAACGCCTCATTATTAAGCCGGGTGAGTTTTGGCCAGTGGATGGATGGCCACATGTGGTACATATGGTAGCCGCACAATGGAAGCCACACCAAGAGATTATTTTAACAAAATGTAATTATTTAAAAAAAAAAAATGGGCAAAAAGTGTTCTCCAAGCAATGCAATGAAGTCTGCTTGTGATTGAATGCCAGAACCTGGGACAGTCCAGTGGTCACCCGGACGCCTGGTCACAGTAGGTCTAGGGATAGGTTAAACTAAACCATCAGCCTGATTTTTCTCTCCAATAAATTTGGTAATGGGCCATTAGCTTATTACGTAACGCTTTTTTTCTCTTTATATTAAATCTCTCCTCCCCCCTCCATCCCTCGTCCCCTCCACCCCAACGTAAACCTTTTTTTTCTATTCTTAATCTATGCACGTCACACATCGCCCCCCCCCCAAGCGACCAAAAAGGCGTGGCGGAAAACGTGAGTGGTCACTAATCTTCTTACTTCTTTACGCCTTTAATTAAAATGGCGTATAACCCCCCCCCCCCCAACCTCCCTTTCCCTTTAACGTCACATTCAAAGCTCCAATCACAAACATAATATGTTTGAAATGTATGCGCAGACGGTGTAGCGAAGGGAAGTGACACAGCGGTGTCCACATTGCATATCAGCATCGAACGCGTTCTTTAGACCACTTATTTCGCCAAATGTGTATTTTTCTTTATTATATGATTTTTGTAATTTTATTGCATGGCTCGTTGGTCTAGGGGTATGATTCTCGCTTTGGGTGCGAGAGGTCCCGGGTTCAAATCCCGGACGAGCCCTACTAATTTTTATTGAAAAATTAAATAAAAATAGACCTTCCCTTATCGCAACATAACGAAATATCGGCATCATCATCATAATATTAATACTCATTTCCAGTGTGCGTTAAATGGAAAATAAAGAATTAATACAACAGTATTCCAGTTTAAAATACAACCACGAAAAAAATCGGATCTGCCCGAAACCAAAAATAACCTAGCCTACCGATCAAGCCTAAGGGGATATAACTCTATGCAAAGGTTTTGCTGGGTACAGCTAGTAAAACATAATATTGAATTAATCGGGCGTTGTTATATCCTTAAAACCGGATCTAGTGAGAATAATGAGTACCTTCACCGAGACAAACACAAACAATACATTAAAATTAAAAAAACACCAAGTTCCGTGATCACAAATTATAGTGCATTCCGTTTCCTGTACACTAAATCATACCAATAGTCACGGTATATAAATAGGTATTCAGGTCAATGTTAACATAGTTTTTAAACAACAACAAATTAAACACAGAAAACATAGACCCGATGGCTACATTACACTTGTTCTGTGTTGTATTTTTGATTCTGGTAAGTCTTTCTTATTTATTTATTTTTAAGTTCTTATTATTATTATTATAATTTGTGCTGTAGCCACATATATATCTGAAACATGGAGAGTGGCGAACCCTATAACTAACACACTACAGGCTACGAGGATTGATTCATTCGCCAAGTCATGAACGTCAGGCGAGTGGCGCGGCGAGCTTAACTCGCGCCCGGGGAACAATACCTGTTTTAGCGCCCTCCCCCCTCCCTATTCGAAAACCATATAATAGTATATGTAAAATATACCATTTGGCACCCCTTATTGAGTAGTGCCCGGGGCATGATGCCACCCCCTTGCCCACCCCTCGCTACACCACTGCGTCAGATTCTCAACAATGTACTGTGGGTGAAAGCTTTTCCGTTAGAGACAAAAAATGGCGATGGATAGGGTACAATTTTTGAAAACCAGTTTCACAATGTCACTAGACAAGCTTGGAGTGGAACCCACAGGGCGAGAGACAAACTGAGAGGCCAAAAAACAAACAGGGAGTATCTAAAAAAAAAAACAATACGAAGGATACTTCGGCGGTGTGCGGCCGCAAAAGGCTCCAAACTGTTAAGTGGCGCAGATAAAGCGCTGTTAAATGTTTATGCGCTTTTCAGATTGGGAGGAAGGCGCCAAAAATTTAACTCACTCAGGGCGACACAGAATCAATCTACGGCACTGTCTAAAAAAATGTCATAAAAAAATGTTTACTTGCACTATGTAAATAGTTTGTTTAGTTTCATGAAAACAATGTCGCTGGTATAAAAACAAAAGCGGCAGCCATACAGGCAACAAAAAGAAACAATTTTTTTTTAATGAGTCACATAGTTTACAGCCTGTCAAGTAAAAAAAAAATGTTTGCTGCAAAAAGAAAATGTGTTTAAAACTTCCCCTGACATGACGTAAATTACGTAAACACATGACCCGGATGTAGGTCAATTAATACGTCACTTGTCAACTAACATAAAATAGCTACTTTGGCAAACAAACAACAACAAGATGGCGTGGAATTTAAGTAGATCTGTCATAATGTAAAAAAAAAAAGTATTGTTAAATCTTCTTCTTTCCTTTGGCCCTACAGCCCATTTGGGGCCCTGGCCTGCCATACTACACTTATCCACTTTTCCCAAATCTATGGACTTCTTCCTCCACTCTCTCACTCCTATGGCTTTAAGGTCTTTCTCCACTTCCTCCAACCATCTGCTTCTTGGCCTGCCGTTAGGCCTTTCCTCATTGGGTGTTGCCTTATATATTGCTTTTGGACCTCTGTTGTTTTCCATTCTTTCTATGTTCCATACCCACCTTAATCTATTCATTTTAATTTCAGCTGTTATATTTGGTTCTTCGTACAGTTCGTGCAGCTCTGAATTGGTTCTACTTCTCCAGTCGTTATTGTCCTTTACTGGCCCGTATATTTTCCTAAATATATTTCTTTCCCAAGTGTTTAGCATATTTTCTGCTTGTTTGCTGATGGTCCATGTTTCATTAAATGCTAAAGAAAATTCATAACAGCACAGACTTAGGTTCAAGAAAACACGGCATTTAATAATATATTTACAATGAAAATTTACAATGACCATCATTCTATACTGCTGGATTCATCATCACAACCCTGCTTCTCTTACGTCACAGAGTCTCCGTTTTCAATAGTAAATTGTACGGTGCACTGATCTACGGGAATTCCCTATTCGTTGCACACCACCGAGGGCAAGGAGAGAGTTATAACAGTATTTTAATGAGCAGATGGGACACAGTGTATAAAGATAACTTCATATTTAAAAGTCGTCAGCTGAATCGAATATTGTACAGAAATAAATTCAGCTTTATATTATAAAAATAAGAAGGTCTGTTCAGTCACCCAACAGAGTTAGTGGCTAACACACGGAAATAACAAATCAATAATGGCTGAATGCGGCTGTAAGACAAAAAATTATAGTTCTATATTAAAGAAACGAGTGACGGGCCGAAGTAAACAGTCCGCATGACCGAATTTGGTCCACGGGCAGTACTTTTGCCCACGGCTGATCTAGACCATGTTTCAGACTAAATCCTTAAACAATATTTATATAAATAAATAATCGACTAGCCTATGCGTGTGTCTCCCTAGCACAGGGGTCGGCAACCTTTTGAGGCGAAAGAGCCAAAAGTTATAATTTACAATTTTTAAAGAGCCACTAAAATCGTTGTTTCAATCTTATGGTATTTGATTAAGCCACAATTTCACAGCGACAGAGCCGCATGCGGCACGCGAGCCGCAGGTTACCGATCTCTGCCCTAGCAGATTGATGCAGGAGAAACAACCCATTTATTACAAGTTCGTCATAGTTGAACACGGTTATAGCCCTTATTTAGTAATGCTACCCACTCGCAGGTAGCAGCCAGCTTCAGCAGGCTTTTCAACAAGTTGTGTTATAACTAATGTGGACTGTATCGTTGTTTTATGTTTGTCTTTTCAGGCGGTGGGCGGAGACGGCCTTAAAAGATGCACCCGGGGGAGCAACTGCGGCGGCGAAGAGTGCTGCGTCTACGACAAGGTGACGAAAAGGGGTGTCTGCAGGCCCATGACACGCGTGGGGGCCCGGTGCTACACCAAGCAGCCGTACGCTTGGTCCAGGCCAGAGGCCATGATTGCGGATTTCGACAAGTGTCCGTGCTTGACCGGACATTTTTGCGCACAGGTCAACATCGTGGACCCAGTCTACGGCCAGATGGGAATTTGTAGTTTTGGGAAGTAAAGGAATGACGGAATGAAAAAAGGAATAGTTTTGTAAAAATGAAATCAAGTAAATAAAATGTAATTCATTCCATTTCATTATTAGAGTAATTACATTGTGAAAATAATGAGATTTTTGAGTGCAGATCATTTCTTAGGGAATAGTCAGAATAGGCTGCTGCCTTGGGAACCCATTGATAAATGCTCGCCCCCCCCCCTCCGCCGCCTGTTTGTACTTTATTTAGCCATCACCTAAAATAACAGTTGGTGGTGGTGGTGGACGGGGGGCATGGACCGGGGAGGGGGGAGAGCTGTTTTTTTTTAATCATTAGAGGCTCAAAATTTCTAAGTGTAGAAATGTCGGTGTATTGGCCTAGGGGCCCCTAGCCCTTGAACTCCAAATTTAACTTTGTCTAGAGACCCCCACCAAATGTAACTTCGCCTAGGGCCCTCTTTTGAAGCTTTAAAATGGGCCCCCCAAATATGGCTTGGTCTAGGGACCCCGTGGGACGGTTGGCCGAGTGGTGTAGACACTCGACTGTCGACCTGAGAGTCCTGGGTTCGATCTTCAGTGAGAACCATAGGAAATTTTCTAGGCGAAATGTGTTTCAAAGTCGTCCCACAAGTCCATCCAGCTTTAAATGGGTACCTGACTTTAAGTTGGGGAAGTAAAGGCGACTGGGCGTTGTGCTAACCACACAATCCCTTCTTATGCCGAGGTTATAGAAACAGACGAATTCTACACTTCATCAGCCCCGATGGTCCCAAATGTTTAGAACCTTAAATAGTACTTTACCTAATGCCCTCACGTAGCATTGCCATGCCCCCCCCCGATTGTACTGAGCCTAGCCCTTCAAATGTTCTTTTGCCCAGGGCCCCAGTTAACGTTGGAACAACTCTGATTGAATACAACAACAAAAAAAATTAGCTAAGGGGAAGCGATTTAACAAAAATGGATGTTCTCATTTTATAACATAGTTGTGTCCCTTTAATTAAATATTTAAAGCCCAAACAAATCATGCAATAAATTTTAAATTTTATTATTTTTAAACAGCTAAAATTGTGGGGGTATTGAAATTCATACTGATGTTAGATCAACCGGCACTCTTTCCGTTCCCAATTTCCAGCAGTTTATATAAGAATATACAGATGAAAACGGATATTTACATTATTATTAAAGCAAGGGATGTGACTAATTTACTAGTGTTGATCCTCATAGTTAACACGATAATTTCCCCTGATTAGTATAAGGAGAATTTTTTTTTTTTTGCTTAAATTTGTTTTAAAATAATAATAATAATAATTCAATCATGTATCATGATGGGAGCAAGAAATTTCGAGATAATGTATCAATAACAAAGTGCCTCAAAAATCGATTTTCAAAAAAGTCCCCATAATAAATAGACACTAGTTTCGAGAGTAGAAAACATTTTGAACAAAAAAGAAACTGCTTACATTTACACAAAATGTGACAGTAAAATATTTATATGAGAGTGTTTAGCACCATGGTCATATTCAATATCTTTTTGTTCTGCACAAGACATTGATTGTTTAATGAATGGCAGGAAAAAGAAGAAGGAATGAAAGAATGTACAAAGTAAAAAAAAACTCTGACAAGGGGGAAAAAGATAGAAAGAATGTAAACAAAATCACGTGACTTTACCTCATCGTAGTACTAAAACTAAGACTGGCTTAGGACAAGATCTTATCTGGTCAAAGAGAGACAACTCCGACCTGCAAGCTGACAAATTGAGGTTAGTCACCTTTGTCCGACCGGTTCTGGTTCAAGAAAAAAGGAAAGTTTACTTCAGAAACAATTTGTTAGTATATCGCTGGCTGGTAGCACTGAATACATAGGAGACTTAAACAGTCCAACATACATACATACACACGAACACACACACACGGTATCACATAGCTGGTAAAAGATGTTCAACCAGACTTACTGCCCTTCAATTCCGTCTCTTGTTCGGAAACTTGTCCAATATTAAATAATGTAGTCCCAGTGAGTCGACACGAGACTAGGTGTGTGTGTGAAGTCCCTGTAAGGATGAGATGAAATCTCTTAGATCCTATCAACCACTAATGAGACGGTTTTTATGGTGCCCTTCTTTCATCCCCACCGTAGCCGATAGTGTAATGGCCTTGGAGGCACCAACCACGGGGAAAGGGGGGGGGGCAATTTTTTGGGTTTTGTAGTGCCCCCTCTTTCATCCCCCACCACAAATGAGAGTGTCATATCCATGGAGGCACCACGGGAGACGTGGATGGAAGTTTTCCCCCATGGTCTGAAAAATTACCTTTGGTTATCACCTTCAGATCAACACGTTGAGCGCTTTACTACGGGACCACGACCAGATATAAGTGTAGATCGCATCGATTGTAGGGGGTTTTGTGGGGAAAGGGATAGGGTTAAGGAGGGAGGGGGGGTCCTAATCTGTGCCGCACCGAGATTGTCCCGAGATCGTACCGAAGAATGTAAGAAAGAGAGACAGACGGACGGACAGAGAGAAAGATAAAAACCTAATGTACGGCAGTACCGATCGTTTCAACACCAACTGAAACTTTGTGTACTGACATCGTACAGGTTTGAACCCAAGATGTTCACTAACAATACAGTTGTTGTCGTTTTCTAGCCATTTATTTTGGCTCCTTTATATCCCGCTTTATGCATACTGCCCTTAAATAGACAGAAACCCAAACTTTAAGTTATTCATAGGGTTAGGGCACAGAAACGCCAACCTGAAGGCGTTTAATTTATGTCTAGATCCATGTGAGTAGAAGCCAGGGCCAGCCCCGTAGCCAAGGGGAGGGACACTGGGGGGCCGTGCCCCCCCCCCGCTAGGTATGGGGTGCCCCCCCCCGCTTAAAAAATAAGAAAAGAGGAAAAAATAAAGAAAAAGTAAAGGTGCCCCATTGCTGGGTATTGGTGCCCCCCTGCATACTTTGACCTGGCTATGGGCCTGGCCAGGGCCCTGTACAGAATGAAGTCCCGCGTTCTGGTAATTTACTCACCACTTGGCAGATGTTGACAACGTTTCCGATAATCTGTGCGCAATTGCACCAACATAGCTCACCACGCTTTGATGAGCACACATGTATTTCGTTTGTTTGCGTGCACACACACACACACAAATTATAAACGAATTTCACGAAGCTTCGTTTATCCAATTTATCGTGCAGCACTCAGCTATGTTAATTAAGAGGTAAATGAGAAGTAAATAGGAGGTAAATAAGAGGTATGATTTGTCTCCACGATATTATTCCAATCTCTCCGGTCAGCTGCACAAAATACAATGAAGAGCCGCGATTGGACAAAATTAATCTGTAACTATGATATTACGTCATCATTTAGTTAGCTATTTTACGATATATCCATTATATACATGTTCCTTCATTTAAAAAAAGAAATAGTAAAAAAAAAGCAAAAAAAGAAAGAATGAAACTGAAATTAAAGAATTTCTTTCTCAAAAAAAGGACAAATTAAAATTCTAGTATTGGTGATTTTTTTTCAAAATTGTCCCCCACTGTGTGTATGACATGTTATCAAAAGTTTACGATATCTCTTCCATGTTCTGTCCACGTCCATTTCTCTACACTCCATGAACAATGAACCATTGATATTTTCGGCTCCTTTCTCTTAAACTCGTTAGCCAAAACAAAAACAACAACGAAATTTCATGAGTTTATTCGGGCTGGGGTGACGCAATTTTGAACCATTTGAACTAAAAGCTAGTGTACTCCCTCCCCCCCCCCTTCACCATTCACATTGCCTATTGCCAACATCATTCTGTTCAGTTTTAACTAGCTTTATACTCGCATAATAGCATAGACACACATACTTATACTTATACATTATACTTATATGCATAGAGTGAGACACACACGTACACTGTGGCTGACACTTATGCGTAGTTATATACATAGAGTAAGACACACACACACATAGAGTAAGACACACACACAGACAGACACACACACACATACACAGAAACACACACACACAGACACACACACACATAGAGTAAGACACACACACACACGCGCACTGTGGTAGACAATCATATACATACACACAGACACACGTTTATTGTGAAACACACACACACACACAGACACACACACACACACAGACACACACACATAGAGTAAGACACACACGCGCACTGTGGTAGACAATTATATACATACACACAGACACACGTTTATTGTGAACACACACACACACAGACACACACACACACACACAGACACACACACATAGAGTAAGACACACACACACACGCGCACTGTGGTAGACAATCATATACATACACACAGACACACGTTTATTGTGAACACACACACACACAAACATACACACACACACACACTTCTGAACACATACAAACATCTATGCACTGTGGTAGACAATCATATACATACACACAGACACACGTTTATTGTGAAACACACACACTCACACACACACACACACACGCACACACTTCTGAACACACACAAACATCTATGCACAAATCTACTGACCTATAAATACACAGTGTCCGTAATCTTAACCCGTGGAGGGAGGAGGAGGGGATGGGTGGTGGGGGTTGAAGTGAGGGGAAGGCATTGGCATGGTTATATTAATGCGCCACCCAGATGTTCAATGGCCTTGGCCAGAGTGGCCATTTCCGTTCATCACAATGTCAGTGACATAAACAAACATACACACACAAACACACACACACACACAAGCTTGCTCATCAAGTTGTTCTTTTTTCTTTAGTCTAATATCTCTCTCCCCCCCCCCCTCAAACCATAAAGATTTTATAGCCCCCAATCAGAAACTCTCCGTGCCGAAGCTCTAGGGGTCGTTAAAACTGATTGACCCCCCCCCCTTTTTTGTCATACACCAACTCCAGCCCCCCCCCCCTTCAATTAATGCCGGCCATGTTTTTTTTTTCGAAGTAGGGCAATTTGAATCGAGGACAATGGCTTATTTCGGCTTATTTCAGACTGAACTCTATAGGTTAACGCAGAGGTTTTCTGCTAAACGGTAGGTCTAGCCTAAGTTACGCGCAAAACTTGTACAAGTCATTTCAACTACCAAAATAGCTATCTATCCAAAAAATGAAACATTCACAGAGTATTTATTCTACTGGATGTCTGTTACACAGTTTTATGTTCAGTGGTAAGGCTGTGCCTGTTTTACACTACAAAGTTTGTCCAAACATGGTGGTATACGAAATAAACATGTGTATTTCACTTTCAATGTCCAGTCTGGACCTGTACTTGGTAACAGTAGCAGCAGAGAATGCAGTTTAGCACAAGTGCTTCGTAGAAAATGGTAGCAGGATATTGATGAACATCCTTTCCTACAACGTCTTCGCACATGTCGACTGCTGTTGGTATAATTAGCTCATGTGTGATGTTTTTTGGAACGCACTATTCATAATGCTCCCAACCAAATACGACGCTCGAAGAGTTTTCTCGTTTACAGTAGTGCAGGCCATCAGTTTGCCTTTATGTTTCAAATTGAGCTCTTTCTTCCTCTCAAAGTATTCCTTCACTTTACTGGCCATCATTCTCGTTTACTCGGCCATAACAGAGCACCGTACATTTCATCTTATTGCCCATTTACGCGGCAGTATGGGAACTGCTGTTGGTATAATTAGCTCATGTGTGATGTTTTTTGGAACGCACTATTCATAATGCTCCCAACCAAATACGACGCTCGAAGAGTTTTCTCGTTTACAGTAGTGCAGGCCATCAGTTTGCCTTTATGTTTCAAATTGAGCTCTTTCTTCCTCTCAAAGTATTCCTTCACTTTACTGGCAAGTTTCGAATGCATTTTCGTCAAATGGCGCCTCAATTTCACAGGCTTCACCTCATCGCTCGATAATGTTTGCATCACACAACACAAAGAGGTTGGTCAGCATCGGTCCCCACTGCAGTGAAGCCGAATGATATATACTCTGGATTATACTTGCGCCGTTTTCTTTTTCTTTCGTCTTTGGCTGCTTGATCATCAGAATCTTTCAGGTTCTGGTCAGTTTTCCTCTTCACAAATTTATGCATGCTACTAGGCTTGAACAGTTTTATTTAGACAAATATTGATAAACAAATGACCAACAACAGTTTAGTCCCTTTGACTCAGATCTCATAGGGAAAAAAATTAGAGACAAAGTTTCAGAGTAGAGAGAGTTAAAGTAGGTAATTATCTGTAAAAAGATTTCACATTCTGATGACAAAAACTCACATTTTAAAATAAAATCGACTACAATAATAAAATAAATACAAATGTTATCAAATATTTTGAATTGTTTACTAACATTTTAAAACGTATTTGTCACATAAGCAAATGACATGACAACAGAAAAGCGTAATATGTTCATCGCTAGAATTTCGCACCGTTTCATCGATGTGTTAGTGAAAAATCCATGTTATCGCTCTGGCCTATTTTCATATTAAAATTTACGAAAAGTCTACTTTCAACCAAAAAAAAATGTGAGTGTCATTTTAAATTAACATGCGAAGTGCATATCAGCAATTTGATATCAAAAACTTTTTGTGTAAGATTATTTCTAGGCCAATCGAGGCCTATAATAACTGTGACCACTGATTAGCCAGATCATTTATCAAGAATACACACGTTTGCAGAGATCCGGATGTTTTAACAGTGATGTCAGAGCTCAGTAAGTAAGAAATATTGCCAAGATGACATGACTCAAAAACTCACTGCATAAGTACATGTAGTATGTAGTCTAGTTCAGACTTCTGACGAAAATACCAGCGAAGTTTTCAATTCTGCACATTGTTGTCTGTGCCTGAAACATTGGCATAGCTGGTATTTTTGTTTAGCTAAATGCCAACCAATCAACCAAACCAACCAATACTTTATACAAGAAATAACACTAATTTCCTTGACTTGCCCACGGACCCATTTGAAGTTCCTCGCGGACCCCTGGGGGTCCGCGGACCACAGGTTGAAAACCTCTGGGTTAACGAACCATCATTCTCGTTTACTCGGCCATAACAGAGCACCGTACATTTCATCTTATTGCCCATTTACGCGGCAGTATGGGAAACAATGACCCGAACTGGTTTCAGCAAAACTTTGTATAAACATTTAGATGGCCGCGTTTAATGCATGCTCCACGGTTATGGAAAAAGTATCCGAGTACATGATAACTGAGACAAGTTATTTGGAAATCGACTTCACGCTGGACTTGTTGACATTTAAAAATCTAGATTGTACTTATGGAAAATAAAAAAATAATATACTACATTTGTTAAACTTGGTTTGTGTATAGCAGTCAAATAAGTCGCTATCAGCTGGTGGGGGCAAGGGGGGGTCTTGAGTTAAGGTTTTATACCTTGTGTGAGGGCCCTCGAGTTAAGTTTGTATACCTTGTGTGGGGGCCCTCGAGTTAAGTTTTTATACTTGTGTGGGGGCCCTCGAGTTAAGTTTGTATACCTTGTGATGGCCCTTGAGTAACGTTTTTATATCTTGTGGGGGCCCTTGAATTAAGTTTCTATACCTTGTCGGGGCTTGGGGGGGCTCCCTTATGTGTCCCGAAAGATCCCCGCACCCCAAGTCCCGCGGAGCGTATTTCTTCAAATGCTGTTGATGGTAGTGAGGGACAGGTAGCCGATCGACTCCCCGACCTGATTAGGCACGGGTTCAATACTAGCGGAGAGTCGATGGATTTGTTCAATAAATATTGCCCCTCCTCTCTCTCTCTAATAAACCTCAACCGATCCAGCTGTTAGGCCATCGTAGTCCAGGGCCCTAGACACGTACTCAGTTAGCCCCTCCCCCCCCCACCCCCCGACCGCTCCTTGCGGGTGGAAAATAAAAGATGTGACATGGTGGGGGGTGGGTTTATAAGTGGCGGGGTTGGGGGCGGGTGGGGATTAGTCGCCTAGTTTGTCTCTCCATAAGAACGGCCCTGCTTGTAGTGCCAGATTACATTCAAAACTAATGTCCGGGTCATGTCTTACTGCAATATGATCGGTGGGTAACTCAGCCAATCAATACAATATTGCTAAAAAAAAAAAATTTTGGACCGAAAATAGCACAAAGCCTAAAAAATAAAAGTAGCACAATGTAGCACAACCATATTTTTTTTTTTTTTTAATTTTGGCTATTAAAATGCTGTTAAGAAACTGTAGCTTTTTTTTGAGCCTTTATGGAGCTTTATTTATTTCATTATTTATTTCATTATTTATTTAAATTGTATTACATAGTCCAGGGGTCGGCAACCTGCGGCTCGCGAGCCGCATGCGGCTCTTTCGATGTCAAGTTGCGGCTCTTTTGATGTCAAATTGTGGCCTAATCTAATACCATAATATTGGAGCAACAATTTTAGTGGCTCCTTAAAACCTGAGAAAATTGTAAATTATAACTTTTGGCTCTTTCGTCTCAAAAGGTCGCCGACCCCTGACATAGCCATAAAAAATAACATAGATATATATTTATATATATAAATATGGAAGAGCGGCACAATCTGGCCAACTTGGAGCCGTGACATAGCTGGCATGTTAAATTGGTCACTTTTGCCCAATGTTGAAAAAAGGGAAAGAGAGGGGAGAAATGACGTAATAAGCGTAGAATTACCCGGGAGATCAACCCTATTGTTTCTATACACGGAGGATGGGGGGGGGGTCAAACCTGGACGACCCCACCCCCCAACCACCCACTCCCACGGACTACAATTCGTTTTTGTTCCTTTTGTGTGTGTGTGTGTGTGTGTTTGAAATGTGGTAGGTTGTAAAGACGAGACGTATTGTGAAGTAGGTTTGGGTTTGGGTTTGCAGGGGTGGGGTGGGGGAGATGAAGTGATTTAGAGTAAAGTATGTCCATTATTTGAAAATCCCCCCTAGGCCCTAGGCTCATTCCGTGTCACGGGTCCACGGGAAGGGGGGGGGAGATATAGGAGTTAATCGGATGTACACAAATAAATAAAAAGAAAGCAATAAGTAAAAAGAGATTTTTCTTTTAAAATCTTTATTTGCACAGGCGTACCTAGGGTGGGGGTAAGAGGGGGGGTCCATATTCGAAAGACTCCCCAACGGAGCCCCAGCTTGAGGGGGCGGGGCAAATTTTTTTTACATAAAATATTAAGTACATTATCTCATGTCGTGGTGTCGAATGTCAAAATGTAGAGTTCCCTCCCCTAATCCCTAGGTTCGGCACTGTTTCTTTGTGTACAAAGTTGACAATTATCACACACACACACACACACACACATATATATATATATATTTATATTTATATTTATATACGGGGATGCTGTCATGTTGGCAGTGTGACGCAGACAGTGACATATGTTTTGTGACAACTTCGTTAGAACACTATTAATATGCTATGACAGAGCAAAATAGAGGGAGAGAAAAAGATAGGGGAGGGGGAGGGGTAGAGAATGGCAGGGAAGGGTGGGGAGGGAGGGAGAGAGAGAAATACAATAAAACAATGCTAATGCCTGCTAACGACCAGTCATACTGGTCACACACACACACACAATGTGAATGAGAACGAAAGGGGTGGGTGGGGGGGGAGGGAAGGGGTCGGGAAGGTCTGGTCTGTTTTTTTTTTGACTGAGACGTTTAGGAGGGGACGGGAAGGGGGAGGGAGAGATGGGGGCAGATGGTGGGGGAGGGGGTATAAGGTCAAGAGTTATTTGTGTGCGCCACTCGTGACAAAACCTGGAGGTCAATTCGCTTCTTGTAACGGGACCGCGTCCTTGGAAATTCTCCTCCTTCCTACAAACTTTGACTTCATTAACCTTCACTGTGATCGATTGATTATCTTATAGGCCCACAGGCGGAGCAGTTCTCAAATATAGGTAACAATAAACTAGGCTATCGTCTAGACCTAGGGCCACCTCCCTCCCCACCCTTCCCCACCCCAGCTGCTAAAGACCCACAACCATTCTATATAAATTTAAATTTACATCACAAATCTGATCCCAGAAAACGTTTGTCCAACGTCCCTCAAAATATCTCGTCCGCATCAAATTTGCCTGCGGTCAGAGCCGGAGCCGGATTTAGACTTGCTAAGGTCCTAAGCTATTTGAGATATGGGACCCATATATTATATGTCAGTGCCAAATATTTCAGTATCTATGAAAATCGCTCACCCGGACAGTATTCTGGGGTGGGGGGGGGGGGAGAGTCTCCCAAGAAAGTGGCGGCCCTAAGCTTATGTACGTAATTCCTTCACTGCCAACGGTTACAATTTAAAAAAAAAACACTTTATAACCACCCTGTAAAGACAGGTATGTGCAGGGAGGTTTGCGCCCTGTGTAGTTTCACCTGTACAGTTGTTTATCATATCTATGTACACACGTATATTAACAAAAAGCCGATTTCATACTTGACTTCACCCAGCCCAGTGTTGGGGATCTTGTCTTGCCACTTTATCTGCAGTATACGTCGCAGGCACCTCATGTGGAAATTGTTTAGCTTTCTTTCGTGCCTCGCGTAAGTGGTCCACGTCTCGCATCCATAGAGGAGGGTACTAAGTATGCAGGCCTGGTAGACGCGCAATCTGGTATTTTCGGTGAGGCTGGGGTTTTCCCACACACGTTGCTTTAGTCTCGCCATGACTGTGGCTGCCCTAGCGATTCTGCAATCGATCTCCGGGTCTATGGATAGCGAGCTGGAGATGGTGGACCCGAGGTAAGTGAAGTTCTCGACGACCTCTAGGGTGTGCCAATCGATGTCAATGCTTGGGGGTGTATCTGTACCCTGTGCCATGACATTCGTCTTTTTCAGGCTGATAGTCAGTCCAAACTCCTTGCATGCATGGGAGAGGCGGGTGACAAGCTGCTGCAGTCCGTCTTCAGTGTGTGATGTCAAGGCTGCGTCATCAGCAAAGAGCAGCTCGCGAATTAGGACCTTTGTGACTTTGGTCTTTGCACGGAGGCGGGCTATGTTATAGAGCTTGCCATCGGACCTTGTATGGATGTAAACACCCTCGCTGCAATCCTTGAAGGCGTATTGGAGGAGCATGGAAAAGAAAATGCCGAAGAGTGTAGGTGCAAGGACGCAGCCCTGTTTTACTCCGCTGCTGACTGGGAAGGCCTCGGAGATTGCGCCGTTGTAGCAAACCGTGCTATGCATGTTGTCGTGGAAGGACATGACCACTGCAAGCAGGTGTGGGGGGCAGCCAATCTTTTGCAGCAAGCTGAAGAGTCCACTTCGACTTACTAGATCAAACGCCTTTGTGAGGTCGACGAAAGCGATGTAGAGTGGCACCTGCTGTTCCTGACACTTCTCTTGAAGTTGACGTAGTGAGAAGATCATGTCCACTGTTGATCGGCCAGCCCTGAAGCCACACTGTGACTCTGGGTAGACTCGGGAGGCGAGGGCCTGCAGGCGGTTTAGAGCGACGCGGGCGAAAGCTTTGCCGACGATGCTGAGGAGGGAGATGCCCCAGTAGCTATTACAGTCGCTCCGGTCCCCTTTGTTCTTGTATAGTGTGATAATTTTGGCATCCCTCATGTCTTGGGGGATATAGCCCTGTTCCCAGCATCGACTTAGGAGGTCGTGCAATGGCTTTAGCAGTGTTGGTTTTCCGCTCTTCAGAACTTCTGGTGGGATTCCATCGCTACCGGGTGCCTTTCCGTTTGCAAGGCAGTCGATGGCTTTGCTTAGTTCATCCACGGTGGCTGTGGTGTCTAGCTCCTCCATGACAGGCAGATCTGGGATAGCGCCAAGGGCGGCATCAGTCACAGTGTTCTGGGTTGCGTATAGCTCCAGGTAGTGTTCGGTCCACCTCTGCATCTGTTTTTCCTGGTCCTTGATGACCTCTCCTGTTTTGGATATAAGGGGGGCGGTTTTGGAGGGAGTTGGGCCTATTGCCTTTTTGATGCCCTCGTACATCCCTCTTGCGCTTCCTGTATCGGCAGCTGCCTGGATGATGCTACAGAGGTTCAACCAGTAGGAGTTGGCGCATCTGCGGGCTGTGGTTTCAAGGTTGTTACTGCCGGGGGTTGGTAGCGGGGATAAGCTCCCACTAACAAATAAAATGCTCCCAATGGCGTGCGTCTCAAATAGCCTCTGACAACCAAGTCCAACTCCTGGCCTTCTCGTGCGGCTTAGCTACTAAGCCCGGCGAAACTGTTTCCACTGACAGGAGAAGGGGCGAAGGCGGTTCACTGGCGCCTCAAAACCAGCCGCTTCGGGCAGATGGGGCTCGTCAACCTCGGTTGGTAGCTCATCTAGGAGAAGGAAAACTCTGTTCTCAAACCTCCGCTGCCTAGCGGCATACCTCCTACGAGGATAGGCTAAGGGAGTAAACCCTGAAAAGAAATCCGGAGCTGGAGTCCCCAAGGCGGCCAGACCCTATATTCCGCATTCCGCAGCATATTTAAAACAGCCGCAGCATATTTAATAAGATTTTCTCCAAAAAAAAAAAAAACAAACAATCGCCATTTATCGTCCTTTGCGTATGCCAATGGAAATTTTATTTTTCACTCATAAACTTAGTCCTGAGGTCAAGTTTCCTTTAGCCCAAACGGGCCATCGGGGCAGATGAAGTGTAGAATTCATCTGTTTCTATAAACTCGGCATATGAAGGGATTGTGTGGTTAGCACAACGCCCAGCCGCCTTTTACTTCCCCAACTTTAAGTCATGTACCCCAATTTAAAGCTGGGTGGACTTGTGGGACGACATTGAAAAAACATTTTTCCTGGAAAAATTACCTTGGTCACCACCGAGGATCGAACCCAGTACTCTCAGGTCGACAGTCGAGTATCTACACCACTCGGCCATCCGTCCCTTCTATCACTAAAGATATGGGTGGGCACACTTCTTTTTGAGTCGCAGGCCACACTGGGTCAGTAAATTTGACCGGTGGGTTGTGACCAAGAGGAGATGGAGGGATAGTTGACATCAACCAATTAACACTAATAGTAAAAGTCATGACACAAATGCTAGCGCTGTGGTTCACTTTAAATAAAAACAAACTAGTAGCGGGTCGGGGAAAACAGTCCGTCGGGCCGGGATAAACAGTCCGACGGCCCGGGAAAAACAGTCCGGCGGCCCGGGAAAAACAGTCCGGCGGCCCGGGAAAAACAGTCCGTCGGGCCGGGGAAAACAGTCCGGCGGGTCGGGGTAAACAGTCCGGCGAAACGGATTAGGC
>JAGDYQ010000032.1:4526950-4551950 GCA_021962125.1 Bulinus truncatus | reverse complement strand
AGCCGTATATGATAATATATAGAAGTGCGTATAAAAGTGTAAAGCAGTGTAAAAGCAGATATGGAAGTATACATCAGTAAAAAGCAGGGCTTGTAGCAGCTTAATGCAATGTATAGTAGTGCTAGCAGTTTATGACAATGTAGACTAGTATAGGACAGTACATAGCTGTAGATAGCGGTTTAAATTAGTTTGAGGCAGTATGTAGCAATGTATACTCGTATAATGCGGTATATAACAGTTTATGCTAGTGGTGGCGTACCTTTTCGGGGCTGCATGCCTAAAATTTTATTTAAAAAGGATTCATTTATAGCAAAGTGCCGATACTCCAATTAAAATTGAAGGAAGTGATATTTAAATCACGTGACGACTGATGAGGCTCTGCGTGCCGACTGTGTCACGCGTGCCATAGAAATATGTGACAGGGTACAATAGTATAAAGCACTGTTTTTCTAACTCTACACTGGTGTACTCAGCTAAATACTGCTTTCGGTGAAGTGAGTGTTCCTGACAAAGTTACTGGTCATTGGTTAGAATGTAGACAGTGTGTATGTGGTCAGCGAGCTGTCAGTAACTAAAATACCTAATCGTCAAGGTTCATGGAGCGCGCTCTAAAAACAACTCAATATTATTATTAAAAATTTTTGGTCGTAACCGTCTGTCCAGTTTTTGAAATTGTCCAGTCACGTAGTCCGGTGACATTGTCCAGTCATGTAGTCCGGTGAAATTCTCAATCATGTAGCCCAGTGACATTCTCAATTACGTAGTCCAGTGACTATCTCCAGTCCAGTCCATAGTATCTTCATTTTCTGGTTTAAAAAAAAAAAAACAGAATATTTAACTTTTAATCTAAAAACACATGTTTCTATTTGTGTTCATACATATTATATCCCATTGCCAAAGCAGGATTCCCCCCTCCTCTTCAGTGCCGAACCTAGGGATTTGGGGGCTCGGGGTGGGGCGGCTTGGCCTCTTTGGGGACCACTGCATTTTGACATTCGACACCTTGACATTGGATAATGTATACATATTTAATGTAAAACAGAATTTTGGGGGCTTCCCTAAAGCTAAGGGCCCCTGGGGGGTGATTTCGAATTTGGACCCCTCCACCTTCCACCGCCCCTTTTAATTTCCTCTCCAAAAACATTTCATGGTTGATTAACGCACCATCGGAAAGCCACCTCAACAAATCGTCACAACTTCTTCTTCTTCAAAAAATAATAAAAGATTCGTTGTGTCCCGTGAACTCTCTCGTCTGCGTGTCGGCGAACCAAACTCCCACCCCCTCCTCCCCACCACCACCCCTCCTCTTTCTCGCCCCAGTTTTTATTTCGGGGGTTTTTCGGGAAGCGAGCAACCTAATAGTGAAAAATATAAAAAAGTGTGTGTGTGTGGGGCATCATGCGACATTATAGCGGGCTAGTTGAATTCCGGGACAAACCTCGCTAGCAGACGTACCGTACCTGCGGACTATGTGTTGTGTTTTTATTTCATTTTAAATTCAGCCGTTGAAATTTTTTTTAACCTTCTCAATAGCAGTGCATGATTCTCTCTCTCTCTCTCACATACACACATTGCTGAGGATATTTCCATTTTATTCTTATTGTGAATATACAATTGCAGCACATTTCTCGAATTTCGGTGTTCATTTTTTTTTTGGATTATCGTGTTTAAAATGTGTTGAAGCAAAATTTCGCTCTTTGTGCATTGTGTGTTCAGGATATCAACAAATTGGAGGAAAAAAAAATCATGATTCTGAGTATAGAGTGATTTATAAAATTGAACCGGTGAGCATATCACATTATTATTATTGGGGTTATTGTTTATTTAAGCCAGCGATAGTAATGTTATTTTGCTTAAAATTGAAATTTCGTTACGGGTAAAGTCGCACTGTCAGCTGTGAGATGGTTGAGGGGTGGGGGTGGAGTTGAGGGGGAAGGGAGGGGATACATCAAACACGAAGTATGTTTTGTTGTATAAAAAAACTCTTATCGGTATTTGCATGTCGTAAATCAAATCCATTTTTCCCACTATAATACAGTTACCGTTATATGAACAGTTTGACTGTTCCAAAGTATTTCACTACATGTATATCCGTATTGACAAATGATATAGTCAAATTTATTGTAGCCTTTGTACTTAGACTTTATACTTAGGCTTTATTCTCAGGCTTTATACTTAGGCTTTATACTTAGACTTTACACTTAGACTTTATACTTAGGCTTTATACATAGACTTAATACTTAGACCACTTGTACTTAGACTTTATATTTAGACTTTATACTTAGACTTAATACTTAGACCACTTGTACTTAGGCTTTATACTTAGACTTTATACTTAGACTTTATACTTAGATTTTGATAGGCAGTGGCGTAGGTAGGGTGCTGTGGGTTATGCGGCCGCACAGGGCGCCAAACTATGAAAGGGGCGCCAAAATAGTGCACTTAAATGTTTTTGCACTTTTTAATTTTAATATTGGGAGGAGGGATGTCATAAAATGTAACTTGCACTTGGCGTCACACCGGGCTAGCTGTTTATATATTAAGAGTCCTCACACCTAGGTCTTTAATGTTTCAATAACGTCCGTATTATGCCAGTGGTCTCCGACCGGTCAGCGTTTAATAATTTATCCGCAGACTGGTGAACATTTAATCATGTCACCGCGGCCCTCTGGCCGGGGGGGGGGGGAGGGGGCGTTGATTAGTTATATTTTAGACTAGCTGTGTACCCTGCAAAAACCTTTGCATTGAGTTATGTCCCCTTAGGCTTGATCGGCAGGCGAGGTTATTTTTTTTTTTGGTTTCCGGGCAGATCCGATTTTTTTTCATGGTCGTATTTTAAAGTGGAATACTGTTGTATTAGTTCTTAACTTTCGATTTAATGCAGAGCCCAAATCGCTTTTATATTATTAGATTGTTTTGAATTACACTAACACTGCCGCTCAAAGTCGCTCAGCTCCCAGTCAGCTTTTCGTCCATGTAAAGTCGTACCGAGAGAAATACACCACAATAAGTAAAAAGGAAGTAATTTAATGTTTCTTTTCGGCGGCCCACTACCTTTTGATCTATGGACCGGCACCGGTCCGCGGACCTTTTGGGGGTTGGTGACCACTGTAATATGCTATTCATTAGACTTCATATTTTTAATGGCACGGTGCTTGGCGCATAGGGATAATTACGCATTTGTTCCATGGTTCAATTCTTTGTCTGGCGAATACAGGTTCAAATCCTAGAGGGGGGGGCTTTAGCTTTTTAGTTCCTCCGTGGTTCAAGCCGATGTCGTCATATCTTTGACGGGGTAAAGTGTGTGTGTGTGTGTGTGTGTGCTTTGCAGCTGCGCACTTCCTTCCAATACATAACGGCACATACCCTTGTCGTCTGGTAAAGGGGTCGGCAATAGAAGATGCGCAGCCCGATCGGAATCAGTCTATTTCCACCACAGGTATTCACGTACAGCATATACCCGACAAACCTATGAGAAGATTAATTAATACAGGTTCCAAAACTCAGAGGAATCGGTTATGTTAGGCTTAAAGCCGGCACTGGGTGGAAGGTGGTAGGAGTAAAGAAACTGGTGACATAGTGACCTTCGCTTCTTAATATCCATATCCTTTCCAACTGACACATTCAGAGCCGGATTAGAACTTGATGAGGCCCTAAACTATTCATGATATGATGCCCTGTTTAAGTCCAGATATTTTGTGTCAGTGCCAAATGCATAAGTATATATGACCATTGCTCATTTGGTTGCTCACTCGGGCAATTTTTTTGTGGGAAGTGGCCCTGGGTAAGTCAGGGCCCTAAGCTATAGTTTGTGTAGCTTATACATAAATCCTGCACTGGAGAGATATTGATAGTTAGTTGTCTATTACAGTTCGCTTTCTCTTTGTTGTTTTCTGTTGTTGTTTATTTCATTCTATTATAGTATTAGCTACCTCTCGCCATTAGCCACCTCTCGCAATTTGCCACCATCGTAGCATACAGAGACTTCTATGACGAAACGAAATAACTTAAGTCTGAAATTGTTTAATTTACGTGGGTGTGGTGGGGGGTGTTATGGTACAGACTTTTGAGTATGTGGATGAAGGCGTTGTACTTGTACGGGAGATGGAGATGGGAGGGTAAATTTAAATACCAAATGGTGTTTGTTCGAAGGCGTGAAGCCTCAATTGGATTGCGTCGATGAAGTCTTGCATAATGACTTGCACAGACATTAGACCCTGCGTCGATGAAGTCTTGCATAATGACTTGCACAGACATTAGACCCCCCCACGGTTCTCAACCAGTGGTACGCGTACCCTTAGGGTGTCACGGCAACATGTATGCAGATGTACGCAGTGATATGTAATTAATTTATTTTATAAATAAATCAACCAATGGTTTTAAGAACTTACTTGTGAGGGGTGTGTGTGTGTGTGTGTGTGTGATGTCCCCCTGTAAGGATGAGAATGTGAGATAAAATCTATTTGATCCTATAAACCACTAATGGGACGGCTTTTTTAATGCAGTGCCCTTCCGTAGTGCAATAGCCATGGAGGCACCACGGGGTATATATATATATATATATATATATATATATAGACGGGGGACTTAAGCTATGTCATGACCTGAAATATCCATTGGTCTTGGCCGAAGATCGAACCACTGACCCTCAGGTCGACAATCGAGCTCTGTACCACACGACCATCTGTCGCCCTTTACTTGTGAGTCAGGGGGGCACCGGTAAGGGCATACATTTGCACACTTTGGGGTACAGTCGCACAAAATATAAAGGATTGAGAACCGCGCATCTAGACAGACAACCAGTTTAAAGACACGTCTGATAAAAAAAAAAGTTACGACCAAAAAAAAAAACGAGAATGTGTGTGTGTGGAGGGGGGGGGTGGCGAAAGGCAAGACATTAAGTGTTTTTTGTCTGTTTTACGTAAATATAACTGTGTTTACTCGATTAGTATCGATAACCCATGCGGATAGACAAAACACTATTTGGCAAACGAGCAAGAAGTCTAAAAATAAATATATTAAACAAAAACGTGCAGTGCCGAACCTAGAGATTTGGGGGGGGGGGCTTGGCCTCTTTGGGGGGCCCCTGCATCTTGACATTCGACACCATGATAAGAGATAATGTACTTAATATTTAATGTAAAAACATTTTTGGGCCCCCCTCTTAAGCAGGGGCCCGGAGGGAACTTTCGAATGTTTACCCCACCCCTCCCCCAACCTAGGTACGCCAAGGTACAGCCTAAACGTCTTTCGTGTAGATTCAAACCCGTTTCTCTTACGTTGTAAATGAAAACTCTCGATCTCCTCCACTCAGTGGCACATTTAGGAAGTGGTATTTTCCCAACTAAACCAAGACAGAGTTGTTGGTTTCTTCTCGGTGTTTCAATCTTTGCCGGTCTGTCTTGTAATAACAAAAGCTAAGGTCAGTCAGTCAGTCTATCACTTGTGCTAGCCTCTGTTTCTCTCTGTCCGATTATGTATTTCATAATGTCTGTGTGTCTTAGAAATTGCCATGTGCAATTGTGCATACTCTAAATTGACATGTGCAATTGTGCATACTATAAATTGCCATGTGCAATTGTGCATACTCTAAATTGCCATGTGCAATTGTTCATACTCGTTGTGCATACTCTCGTCTTGGAATTACTCTTGCTATGTGCAGATTTCTTCTTTCTGTCCGTTTTACTATGTGTCTGTCCATTTCTCTCTCAGTCTGTCTGTCTTTCTGTTTCTCTCTTTGTGCTTGTTTCTCTCTCTCTCTGTCCGTCAGTTTCTTACTCTTTTTCGTCTCTTCTCTGTGTTTGAGGCTTTTCATTCTCTCTCTCTCTCTCTCTCTCTCTCTCTCTCTCTCTCTATCTATCTATCTATCTATCTATCTATCTATCTATCTATCTATCTATCTATCTATCTATCTATCTATCTATCTATCTATCTATCTATCTATCTATCTATCTATCTATCTATCTATCTATCTATCTATCTATCTATCTATCTATCTATCTATCTATCTATCTATCTATCTCCCTCCCTCTCTCCCTCTCCCTCTCTACCTCTCCGTCTCTCTCTCTCTCTCTCTCTCTCTCTCTCTCTCTCTCGCTATATGTACATAACCATCAAAGCAGCCCGTAACTCTGCAACAAATATGTATACATCTGGAGTGATTTGCTTAGTTGTGTTTTAGCTACTTTAGTACTCTATTCTTTATAAAAGTTAAACATTGGATAACACTGTGTGGCATGTAACGTTATAGATTTTAGTTTGACTAAAAATGGAAGAGTGGTTTATTATAAAAAAATTGTGTAACTATATTGATTGATACAGACCGTAACAATGATCTACTCAAGAAAATATTTTCAAATATTTCTTTTTTTTGTTTTGTTTTTGGTAAAGTGTCATACCAGCGCCATCAGCAAAGCTTTCTTTGTGTAAACAAACTTTCTTGTAGCTTATACACTATTTATGTTTTACAGTTCAGTGAATACAGGTGGCAGGCATGCTGAGAATACCTGGAGCTTTTTACCTGATCTTTATGATCGGTATCTCACAAAAGTAATATGGGGCATTATCACGCATTTGGGCAGTATCACGCATTTGGGCATTATCACGCATTTGGGCATTATCACGCATTTGGGCAGTATCACGCATTTGGGCAGTATCACGCTTTTAATGTTTGAAGATATATAATAGATCTCTCGAGCGATATCTGCAAAGCTGGTTGGCTGAGCAACCTGTCTGCCCAGTTGGTTGACTTGCCTGCCCAGTTGGCTGAATGAACTACCTGTCTGTCTTATATTGGTACATTTCTTCTTCATGTAAAATTCTTTTTTTTTTTTGTCTTAAGTATCAAATGCTAGATTTACCGCACGGATTCTCAAAACGTTTTCGAGTTTAGACCCAATGGTGTGAGGAAACTGCAACCTACAGACCAACTATGTGCCGAGCATGTAATTTGTCGTACAGTTACTTCATAGTAGGTCATGTGAACCCCCTCCCCCCCGGTCTACCAACAGTCCGGCTGTAATGTCAAATCTCTTGCCCCTTGGGTGGCCCCTTTTAAATAAATGTAAGGACTCGTTGTGGCCCTATATTCAAAAAGTGTGCCCACCTTTATTCTAGACATCTCCGAAAAGTTATTAAGTTTTGGTGATCCACATGAAACAAACAAAAAAATGACTAAAATGCAAAAAAAAAATGCAGCAGAACAACTCATTTGCAAAGAATCACATGACAATATAGCAAATTTAAAACATGTTCAGTGATTTTCACGACTCTACTATGCGACACAATTTGTCACTAGGCATAAGTCTTTTACACGAAAAAAAAAAAAGTACTTTTTTCATTCATTCAAAGTAGCCGCACCCCTGCCGCCGGGCCCCAACCTATTGTCGGCCATGTTTCACTCTACGTGTTTTAAGATGATTCGTTTTGCTTTTAAATATTGAAACCGGAAACCATTTTATTGGTCGGCAATCACAGCCACCTCCCACTGCTTAGGGATTCCCCCCCATGCCCCATGGAGGCTTTTTGTTTGCTATACCCCATTTAAAGTTCAATTAGATTTGTTTTTTTCTTTATAATCAAACAAATTTCGGAGCCACCTTAATACTCAGAGGCGTTTTGGAACTTAACAGTTATGGGGGTGGTTACGGGTGGTATGCAGAATGTAACCCGATCGTCGAAGATGATAAAAGAGACTAACGATTTGTTGTTATTGTTTCTTTTCTTACCAAGAACCTTTGCCTAGGACCCCCCACCCCACCTTACCCCTCCACCCCCTCCTCCTCCACCCCCATAAAAAAAGACCCGTAAGAACGGCCCTGATTGAGGCGCACTGTGGGATCCACCGTTCTAACTAATTTTGTGTGTGTGTGTGTGCGCGCCTTTTTTTTTGTAATGTCGTCTGCCAAACCAGACGTGTCAAAATGGAACGAGAGATTGTGTGTTCTGTATATAATATGTGTGACTGTGTGTGTGTGTGTGTTTTGGGTTAGGGAGGGCAGACAGACGTTGACTATTTGAGGGCTTGTAACAATGTGCGATAGTGTTGCATCGAGTTCGTGGGGGGGAGGGGGATAACAAGGGGGAGGGGGTGTATTATTTAAATATGTCACGTGCTAGTATAGCCGCTGCAAATGTATATGCCCATTGTAGTTAAGATCTGCCTAGAGTGACTGTCATTTGACGGTCCTAGAGTGACTGTCATTTGAGGGTCCTAGAGTGACTGTCATTTGAGGGTCCTAGAGTGACTGTCATTTGAGGGTCCTAGAGTGACTGTCATTTGAGGGGCCTAGAGTGACTGTCATTTGCTGGGGAGAGGACGACTGTCATTTGCTTGCCTTTAGGAACATACATTTCAAAATCTCTACCTGTCTGTCTATTCGGTCTACTGACATTCGATCTTCCGATCTCACTTTTCAATGGAACTAACGATCAGTTACTTACCAACGAACTCGTCCAAGTTGCCAACTCCCCAAAGCGTCAAGTGATATTCAGGATCTGCTACAATTGTAGCTGGAATGCCCGGAAGCTGTGTGAAAGATTTGTTGTTTTTTTTTTTGTTTAATCCGTACTGCTGATCAATTTTATGTTACCTCATTGAAATATCTGAAAGTTGTTCCCCCCTTGCTTGCCACTCCCCTGTAATTTTTCTTTTTTTATATACATTGTTGACTGACCTTGTTTCCCCGGCTGTAATTTTTTTTTCATTGACCATAACGTCCAGCTACGGTCAGGTTATTGTCCACACTGTGGTTAGTCAAGCGAAGAAAAGCGAAGCGATCCGCCGTCCACTCCAAGTTTTAATAGCGGCCGTCTGAAAAAAGTCAATAAAACTACGCTAATCCCCACTGGTCAGTCGCTGACCGGGTAAATAAAACCCATTGTCCGAGTTTAGCCCAGTGGTCATTGATTGACCACGGATAGTGTGCCATGAAAAAAAAAAGAAAAACTTCCACCTGTATGCGTGTCTGCGTGAAGTTTGACATTTTCAAGGTCGCGGGATAATTGCCCTCTATTGTAGACATTTTTGAGACATAAAATCCAACTAATTTAAGGCGCAGACTGGGTCTATAACTGGGTCCCCGACCCCCACCCCCATTCTATCCCTCGCTTCTAGTATTGTTTGAAACAAATGGGTTCTATGGTAATCTTTGTATATTATTATAAAGGAAAATACAACATAGCGTGTCATTATGGCTAAATAGAGTTATTCTCCCCTTGAAACTTCCACGCGTCGTTAACAACACGCAAACATATACATTCAACCCCCCCCCCCCCTTACACAGAATGCATTTTTCAAATTATAGAGAATTGACGGGCGGGAGAGTTCAAAAGTTTAAATTAAAGGGTCGACCAGGAGAAATGTTTCATTAGAAGTACAAGTGGCAGACGATTACATCAGAAACTTACCTGTGGTGTGATTATTGTATGTGTGTGTGTGTGTGTGTAGCCAGGGTTCAATAATTAGGTCATTCTTAGTTAAGTGATATATTTGGGCTTTCCAATTCTAGATATGTTGTAGCTTGTTGCTGAAACTGGTTTAACTTGAGTTTAATTTGTTCACTCGTTGTTCTTTAAACGCTTACATTGTTCTGACCAAATCACAGTATAAGACGATATTAATTTGTGTTATTGTGTTACATCTTCGGTAATTTCAAGTTCGCTTTAAACGCGTTTTATACATAGCTACCTGTCCATGGTCTTCAGTTTGTTTAACGTAAACACTTCAAAGAACCATTCCAAAGCATTCTTAGTTTACGTGTTATTTCAATCTTTAAACATAGTCGTTAGTGTTATTTGTTCTAAAGATGTAACACTTTACTAGTTATATGTATTTTGGATTAAATACTGGTTAGAGTTAATCGCCAGTATTATGTTTTAATTCGCGGTTGATCAGTAAGAATGAGACTAAGACTATACATATACCAATAGTTATGTATCAAAAATGGTCTTAATTAGTTTAAATACCATTCAAAATATTGATTTTTTAAAGTATAATTCATGGTTTAAACATAACTTAAAGTGATAATATCTCAAGCACAAATATTATTACACATTATTTTAAATTTAAATTATATTATTTTTATGTAACCAAAATTATTATTAGTAAACTGTATTTAGTATTTTATTTGATTCTAAATAGCCATTTTAATTAAATCAGGGGAAGGTACCTATTTTGAGGGTTTTTTTTTAATCCCATCTCGCCGGCTGTATTCAATGTGTTCCGGTCTTGGCGATGTACTTGTATAATTTATAAATTATACCGATGTCGTCTAGTTTTGTATAATTTTACAATGCTATAAAAGTGAAGTTCTCTTAACCCTAACGGGCATTCGGGGCAGATGAGGTGTAGAATTCATCTGTTTCTATAACAACGGCAAATATAAGGATTGTGTTGTTAGTACTATGACTAGCCGCCTTTTACTTCCCCAACTTAAGTCAGGTACCCATTTAAAGCTGGCTGGACTTTAGGCGGACAATGTTATGGCTTGTTATATTATTTACTTGTTTAGTAACGTAGTTACAATTATAAGTATTGCTTTTATTAAGGTAACTGTTACAAATGAATAACTACCAATATAAAATACTGGCCGTACCCTGCTAAACCTTTCAATTAGAGTTATATTCCCTTAGGATTGATCAGTAGGCTAGGTTATTTTTTTTGTTTCGGACAGAGCCATTTTATTCATGATTTTTATACTATTGTTTACGTTTGATGATTTTAAACTGGAATACTGTTGTATTAATTCTTTACTTTCGATTTAACGCAGAACCCACACCGCTATTATATATATATATATATATATATATATATATATATATATATATATATATATATACAGTTTTTGATAGTAATTGATTGTTTAGTGCAGTTAAAGTTTTAAAATTGCTATATGATTTTTATAGCGAAAGTTATTTCTGTAGTTGTCGTTCTTGATACTGTGCTGAGGAATCGTCCGTCAAAGAAACCCAGCGATAGAGGAAGTAAAGAGAAAAAGAAGAATCGGAACCGCACTTCTAACACCAGGCACTGCTTGGGCTTAAACATGAGTGTTATGGACAGATGGTCATGTGATCAGAACCGCGCAATGCCCAACGGCGACAAACGCACCAAATGTTCTCAAACTCTATGCACGCAGCGCACCTGCGCAACAACTACCAGGGTGTCGCCGCGACCGCCTCGGATTACCGCTCAGTGGATTACGACGGGTCTCATCTTTCTTCTCGGGCACCACTTGGCCGTCACCGGGGCCCAGGACACAACTAATCGCTCCGAGGCTCGAGGGGCCGCTCCTGAGAGGCAGAGCTACGGAGGGCAGCAGCAGCAGCGGGCAGAGGACTCCAACCTGCTACCTGGCTCGTGAGTACACTTTATGTCTACATTTTTACTTGACATATATTATATGTTTGTATTGCATGATTAGTTATCGGACTTAAAATTGCGTAATCCTTCTGATCCTTGTCGCCAGAGCTGTTTATGTAAGTCTAAATATGTGACCACCTATAACCCTCTCCCCATCCCCCCCCCCCCAAAGATCTAAGTCTCAGCCTACAGACAGAGCCGCCTCTTCAAGTATTAAATCTCATGATGAGAGATCCGCGACAGATACCTGTGCCTGAGGCCCTGCGATCTATAAACGTCTCTGCGTGGACATGGATATCTACTTGTAGACTTCACTGCCCAGGGCCCCGGAGATCTCTAGACGTCTCTTCCCAGGGCCCAGGTGATCTCTGGACGTCTCTTCCCAGGGCCCCAGAGATCTCTGGACGTCTCTGCCCAGGGCCCCGGAGATCTCTAGACGTCTCTGCCCAGGGCCCCGGAGATCTCTGGACGTCTCTGCCCAGGGCCCCGGAGATCTCTACACGTCTCTTCCCAGGGTCCCGATCTCTGGACGTCTCTTCCCAGGGCCCCGGAGATCTCTAGACGTCTCTTCCCAGGTCCCCGGAGATCTCTAGACGTCTCTGCCCAGGGCCCCTTCAAAACTTACGAATGTTGTACCACAATAAATACAACATCATGGACTCGTGGTCCATTTTAAAATGTTTCCCTATTGAGTGAGAGCTCAAAGAGTTATCACACCCTGATCAAATTATTGACCTTTATTCAATCATATATCTTACAATGGCCGATTTGCGTGACAGAGTTTTTGTCTGTGAATGTCTCTTGGTCAGTTTCTTAGTCTGAATTTGCTTCTCTGTCTGTAATTGTGTCCCACGTGCTCTGCCATTATGTCCCACAGGCTCTGTCTGTCATTATGTCAACACTGTCTGTCTATAATAATGTCTAGCAGTCTATCTGTAGTTATGTCTAGCAGTCTATCTGTAGTTATGTCTAGCAGTCTATCTATTATGTCTCGCAGTGTCTGCCATTATGCCCACTTTCTGCCATTATGCCCACTTTCTCTGTCATTATGTCTAGCAGTCTATCTGCTGTTATGTCTAGCAGTCTATCTGTAGTTATGTCTAGCAGTCTATCTGCAGTTATGTCTAGCAGTCTATCTGCAGTTATGTCTAGCAGTCTATCTGCAGTTATGTCTAGCAGTCTATCTGCAGTTATGTCTAGCAGTCTATCTGCTGTTATGTCTAGCAGTCTATCTGCAGTTATGTCTAGCAGTCTATCTGCTGTTATGTCTAGCAGTCTATCTGTAGTTATGTCTAGCAGTTTATCTGCAGTTATGTCTAGCAGTCTATCTGTAGTTATGTCCAATGTTCCCTCTAAGCTGAGCGCGTGAGCGATCGCTCACACGAATTCAGAGCGTCGCTCATACTACACGTACGATCGCTCACTCCGACGGACGACATCGCTTAAATCGCTCACAAATTTTGGCCTCAAACAAGATGTCGCTCAGAGACAAAACTTTTTGCTCACTTCATATCACACCTTAGAGGGAACATTGGTTATGTCTAGCAGTCTATCTGTAGTTATGTCTAGCAGTCTATCTGCAGTTATGTCTAGCAGTCTATCTGCAGTTATGTCTAGCAGTCTAACTGCAGTTATGTCTAGCAGTCTATCTGCAGTTATGTCTTGCAGTCTCTGTCATTATGTCCCACAAACAATTACTGGTCAAGACTGGCAGGTAATGTTGTCAAGTATATAAGAAAGAATCTCAGTACACCCTTGCTTATCAGCACGCTTGTTGTTGTTGATCTATATACATACTGTATTCATATCTTTTGTTATCAATAATACATTGTAAATAAGTAGTAAAAGCAAAAGTTACATTAGCCCTGAAGGGCCATCGGGGCAGATGAAGTGTAAAATTCATCTGTTTCTGTAACGACGGCATATGAAGGGGTTGTGTGGATAGCACAACGACTGTCGCCTTTACTCATATTAAGCTGAGTGGACCTGGGAAAATTCTTTTGGTTTTCACCAAGGATCGAACCCGGGACTCCCCGGTCGACAGCCGAGCGCTTTACGCCGCTGGGTTAACTGTTCCTCGTTGTGTTGAAACACGACGGCACTATGTGCAATATCTTGCGATACAAGGACATTATACACAATACCTTGCAATGCAAGGAACATTCGCAATACGAGGTCAAACCCCAGTTTCTCTCCGGCTTCTATTTTCAAGTCAGGGGGCGAACCAACCAAAAAATAGAACGATTACCTTGTCACCTTTTGAAAGAGACGCTAACTAGATCATTGAGCTATTTATAATCTAGATCAAAGATATGTTAAGAAAAAGACGAAAAAAAGATTTACAAGAAATGCATTTTACACTGTCAGGCTGAATTAATTTTTTGAGGATGTTGATAAAGTCACGTTGTGCCTCCATGGCCTTTGCCAAGGTAAAGATGAAAGAAGGGCACCATAAAAACAATAGCCTCATAAGTGGTTTATAGAATCTAAGAGATTTCATCTCATCTTTACGGGGATTTTTCACACACATGCACACACACTCACACACACACACTCACACACCCACACACACACACACTCACACACACACACTCACACACACATACTAATGAGAAGGATTAAAAAAAAATAATTCTATTCATTATTTCTGTTGACACATAAGCATGTACTCTTAAAATAGAACCCCCGGGATCCGGCATTGCAGCAAATTGACACAGAGCATATAGACTCAGTTCGTTACCTTCGCGCGATAGAAAATTTCAATGGAAGAATCGTTTAGCGTATTTGTATTTACTCGAACCGTATAGATCGACTCAGGACATTTGAATGATTATCTTTTTTTTTTTTGGTCAAAGAACACCAAAATCTGTCTTAAATACAACCTGTAACACTTCAAATGTCTGTTTAGTTATATATGAAACCAGGTAGCAAGTGCTGGTATCGTAAGTAGGTCGGTTACCTGTGTTGACAATCAGTTATCATATATATATATATATATATATATATATATATATATATATATATATATATATATATATATATATATATATATATATATATATGTATATATATATATATATATATATATATATATATATATATTAAATACGAGTTTCTGGGGGAGGTTTGTGCTGGATCATAGAGGCATATGACGAGCAGTGATTGAAAGAAAACAAACTAGAAAGTCTATCTGTTTTAAACCTAAGAAAAACCCAACGCTTCTTGCTTATCGACTCCATTGTCAACAGTATTGTGTATTAGTTTGTGAGTTGCGAATATTATATGTGGGTGTGAATAGACCTCTCAGCCGGCGCCGCGCGCCGGCTACGCCGCCGAATTTTCGTCCGCCGTAAATCCGCCGAAAAATATGCGGCGCGCCTCATTAGCCGCCGTATTTCGTTCGCCGTTATATTAACTGTCGCATTACTTAATCTTGTTGCACATGACCTTGCTGACCATATCATCTCTGTCTTGAAAAGCTTTTCTGTTGATCACAAAATACTAGCTGCCATGATGGTGCTGCAATTATGATAAAGACTTCAAAGCTTTTGAAGGTTGACTTTTATCATCACTTTATAGCACACGTATTGCACCTTAATACTACCGACAGCATCAATAAACATGAAGAATTTCAAGACCGCAATTATAGATGACGATGCAGCATTCACAGAGGATAAAGAAATGATACAGACCCTCAAAGAAGGCATGTCTTCAGTGTGTGAATTGCTTCTTGTAGATGATCAGCTTAGTGCATCAATATTGGATGCCTCTGAGAGCAGCACTAACGCCATCAATGACAGTCATAGACACAATGATAAGTCAGTGAAGGCATCATGTACAACGAGTTGGAATTCAACATTGATGATGATTCAGTCTATACTTGACTTGAAAAGATGATGATGATACAACTGTTTATTTCTGTTGTTTTAAATAATAAAACTTTTCCCCAAGTATTGCAAAATTGTTTTATTGCTGAAGTTTTATCAATTGAATATTGTCTAGGCGTCAGCCGAATTTTAGCCAAATATTTCGTAATCTGCCAAAAATCAGCCGAAAATCAGACGCAAATGTCAATTTACTCAATTTATGGTCTAATTTGGCTACGCCGGCTATCAGCCGAAAAATTATGTCAGCCAGCCGAAACTTAAAAAAAAAAATTCGGCTGGCAGGTCTAGGTGTGAGAGCTGTGTTGGGTCAGTTAGCGTGTTTGAATGGCATGGCGTGGGTTTGATCGTGAAAAGGGTGGAAGATCAAAGTAGTGAACGGGGAGTGACCGGAGTGACCAGTGTGACTAGTGGAGCATGGCTGTATTTGGTTGAAGAGATCAGGGGTTAGGAGGGAAGGTGGTTTTAGGGGAACGTGGGAGTTAAGCGGACAGTAAAGAGTTCATCGTATGGGACAGGTGCTAGTTTACTATTTGTCTGGACTTTATTGTTATTTTGTCATCATTCTTTGTTATAGATTTAATGGATTAAACTTATATTATTTTGTTTTTATGAATACATTGTTTCTATTACTGATTGGATATTTGAAGTTTTCACTGTTGTGTATTAGCGAGTGTTTTCCCAAGTGTCATTTGGTGCGTGGTGTTCAAGAGACAGTTGGGATGTTGATCTTAAATAATGCGGACATATTATGAAGTATTAACGAAGGAGATAAACTAGAGGCCCAACAAGATCCTGTACACAACGGTCAATTAAGTCAAACTAAAAATAGCACCAATAAGTGAGAATCTATCTACTCGTTCTTTCTAAAACATAACAAAATTCAAAAACATTTTTTCTTTCATTTCTTAATCCTTTATCAAATATATATATATACACATAAAAATTACATATAAAGAAATTCTAGTATTCATCCACCCCTACCCCTCTTCCCCGAATCAAGCCTCTTAAGCGCCCCCCCCGTGAAAGCCTACAGATCCATCAAGTGGGCAACACCGCAAAGTTTAAATTCCGAGGTCTATTTTACGCATGATTAAAGAGGTCAAAAAAAAAAAAGGAAGTTGTATAGAAGAGTAAACTTAGATTGGCGTCTCCAGGGTTGTGTAGGGAATGGGGGGGGGGTGTTGGAGGAGGTGGTTCGCTATGAGCTAACGAGGACTTTAAGTTTATCCATTTAATAAAAAAAAAAACTTCTGTTCTGTAGAGTTAAGACAAACACACTGTTCTAACCATGTCTGTCTGTGTATACATCCATATTGGCCAATCCACAATACCATTTATCTGTCCATCCTACTGGCCTATCTGTTCACTCCCTGGCGTCTGTTTTACCTTCATGTTGGCACATCTGAGGGTAATAGAGATGTCTGAGCACATCTTGTCTCTATGGAGTTCAGCATAATCTATCTATCTATCTATCTATCTATCTATCTATCTATCTATCTATCTATCTATCTATCTATCTATCTATCTATCTATCTATCTATCTATCTATCTATCTATCTATCTATCTATCTATCTATCTATCAGACCATAACAAAATCTGCTACTAGTTTCCCCGTTCAATCCCTTCCTCTGAGTTAACTTTAATACCGTATCAAACAGTGATCGTCAAGCTATTTAGGTCAACCCATTCTTAATAACAGTCACAATGGGACATCCAAAAAAGGACCCCATTTTCACTGGACCGGAACTTTACTTTGAACCGTATTTAACTTACAAGGAGGTGGAGGGGAATTACAATTTGGAAATAAAGGAAAAAACACAGGCAATGTGGAGAAGAAATGTTTGACTTCAAGGCGTCGATAGATTGTTGTTTGATTTACATGTGTTGTTATTGGCCTTAATTCTATATACATCATAGCCTGTGTGTGTGAGTTGGCAGTGTTAGACAAGACTGGGGAAATAGTCCGACTGTTGAAGTTGATGAACTACCTGTGTGTTAACGGTTTTTTTTTTGTTTTCAAGTCACTTTTGATTTATAGTCTATTGTTGTTATAGACATTCGCACCTGTTGGAATGTTTACCTGAGTGAATTTAACCTTCTGGAGTTTTTTTTTTTTTAAAACTGTTAATGTTTACAATTACACCACTACCTTCTTCTCCTCCTCTTCTCTATCCAGTGCCGAACCTAGAGATTTGGGGGCCTGGGGCGGGGGCTTGGCCTCTTTGGGGGGCCCCTGCATTATGACATTCGACACCATGACATGTGATACTGTACTTAATATTTAAAGTAAAAAAAAAATTTGGGGGCCCCTATAAGCTGGGGCCCAGGGGACTTTTGAATCTGGACCCCCCTCCCCGCCCTACGTACGACTCTGTCTCTAACTAGTACTACCATTACGAAATATCAACCTCCACCCCTTTTTTAAATTTAAATTAATTCGTTTCATACAACAGTGCTGTTATTAGTAGGCCGCCTTTAATTCGGTAGTCTTGATCACGCCTTGGCTGAGGGCCCAACCCGCGTGCTGTAGGTGAAGGTTCAAATCTCGGCCACGTAATGTCTTCCGAGGTGTCTTCCGTGGTTGTTGAACACTCGGCCACCATAACCGTTGCATTAGCTTCTGGTGGGGGGGGGGGGAGAGAGAGGGAGATAAAGATCTGATCATTACAGGGATTCCTGTAGTATATCTTTCAAATGTCACGTGATATTCTGTTTATCGAGGCACGGGTGGTCGAGTAGTGTAGAGCGCTCGGCTATCGACCGAAAGCTGCACAAAGTGCATAAAGATGATGTTTAGTTTCTTAACCAAAACGCTAGTATGTATCTGATATGTAACTATATTATGTAGCTATTAGCTATTATGTAGCTATGATGTAGCCAAATGTAGCCTGCACTGGGCATGTCAAACGGTCTATTCTGCGAGTCGAACGCTACACTGTTCTTCCTCACGTGCGTGCGTCCATTGCGATAGATAAACAAAGGAAGCATATGTTTCATCTTTGATTTTTTTTCCAACCTGTAAATTTTTCAAAGTAATACATTTTTAGCAATGCCTAAATGGCTTCAATTAATGCTACCTGCGTTTATCATTTAAAACAAACTAAATATAACCCATGAGTCCACTTGATTCCCTGGCTGGTGGGGGAATTTAAAAAAAAAGATGGTGGTGGGAGGAGGGAGGGATAGATTAAGAGGGGGGGGTGGTGGTAGCTAGCAACTTGTATTTTTTTTTTAAATATATCATGTATCAATCATATGCCTTGTACTGAAAATATTTATCAGTGTGATTTAATGCTATAATTATATAATAGACCCACCTCCAACCGCCCCACCCCCTTCCCCCATAGACATAATAAAAAAAAAGATCTGTTTGATAAGCAAAGAAATCATTACAACAAAATAAGAGAATGGTGGGGGGATGTATATTAAGTATTCTGGAACCTGATATGTCTTCCATGATATGCAGACAAACACACACAATACCTCCAGGTAGTTTCATTCATCTCAACCTTGCTCGTCCCGTGATCCTGTTACCGCCAAGAGCAGGTAACTGAGAGCGATTACATTTCTTATCTATTTTTTCTTTTCTAGCGTCCTTGGTGTCAGATTAACCGGCAACAGACGCGGTACCCTCCACGCCCCCCCCCTCAAATCATGCCTCACCCCCACGCCCTCCCTACCCCAGCGTCAGGTTTTGAACCTGCCTGAGACATGCTTTTGTGACATTGACTCTCCTGATTTATTTTGTTTGTTTTTTTTTTCGTGTCCAAAAATATTTCATTTTCTTACCTCCCCTTGTGATTATTATTATTTTTTTTAAAAGATACTTTCCACCGGAAGTTGTGTTTTTTTTTATTTCCGGTGCGTGGACCGTCTGCTGGCCAGATTTTTTTCTCTCAATGTTGTTAAAAGCCAAGGTTACAAGAGCCATGGTGGCGTTATGGGGTTGGGGGGTGGGGCGAGGAATGGTGTTGTCTTTGTCGGTCAGGAAGTGGTGGGGGTTGATGTCCAGGTACAAAAATGTGGTTTACCTTTACTTTTTTTTTTCACTTTGGTTCACTTGTCTGCAATGGGTGAAAGGTGTCGATGAGAAAAACAAAAAAACAAAAGAGGGTGTGTGTTCGTCTTTGAGTATTATGGCGCCATTAGGGAAAGTGACTTAGAAAAAAAAAAGGGTGTATACGATGCAAATATAGACAGAGGGTTCATTTTGAAAATAGGGAGTGGGAATCAAAATGTTCCTTCCAATTTTCTTAAGGCTTTGTACGTCCAAATAAATTGGTTATACGCAACTTAGCGATATGTTGACTAACTTAACGAAACATTGGAAAGCTTTATTGTTATATATCAGAGGCGTACACAGGGTTGAGGGACCAAATTCGAAAGTTCCCTCACGGGCCCTAGCTTGAGGGGAGGGCCCAAAATCTTTTTACATTAAATATTAAGTACATTATCTCATGTCATGGTGTCGAATGTCAAAATGCAGGGGCCCCCAAAGAGGCCAAGCCCCCCCCCGGGCCCCCAAATCCCTAGGTTCGGCACTGTTATTATATATGTGTGCGCGCTCGGCATACGGCGCAGAGCTTAGAGGCAACACTAGAGTGGACGATACCATACGGTGCAGAAATTAAAGGCAACAATAGAGTGCACGATACCATAAAATATTATAAAGAGGCGTAAAGGAAGAGTTTGCTAGGGAAAATATGTCATGCAAATGCACTCATGTGGGTGCACCAAATGCTTATGGATTATAAAAAAAATCGTATAATGTGTAATCTTAATCCAATTAGTGAGTGTCTTTTGAAGACCAGTGCTCTTTCGGAGTATAGCAGCATAGTTAATCAAATTTCATTTCATAGTATAAGACAATTAAGACATTATAGCATGCTCTGAAAAAAAAATATCTCCAGTTGCTTACATTAACCAAAAATCCCCCCTCCCCCCCTCACACACACTTTCTCCCTCAAGCTTAAAACAATTCCGTTAGTTCAAACAATTCTCCGTACATTGGCGTAACAAGGGAAGGGGGCGGAGGGTGACAGGTCAGAGTTGACTGATACTGACAGACGAATACATGTGAAAGTAAACAACGAAAACATGCCCAGGGGGGGGGACTTCAATTTTCACGTGACACTTGTGACCTTTCGGCCATTGACCTATTGAACAGTCCAGGGACAAAAAGTCAATGTAAGTTCCCATTCATTTTTTTTTAATTTTTATTTTTTTGTCAAAAGGAGGGAAAAGAATGTTAGCCGACTGCTGGTCTTTGTATGATGACATTTGATTGGGCGAAAACCTTGAATCTAGGTCACGTGACAGAAACATGATACAGAACTAGTAAAAAAAATTTTTTAAAAACTATAAAATGAAGAGTAAACCTGGTGAATGGATAAACCAATGAGTAGACAGATATGCATGCAGGCAGATAGAATCGCGCGGTCGGGCAGATAGATCAATAATCAGATAGATAGACACAGACAGGTAGACACTCAGATAGATAGATGCATAGACAGGCAATAGACAGACAGACGGACGGACCGATGAATGGATGGAGAGAGAGAGATAATTTTCAAAGTGTAAGAGTCGATTTTTGACATAGCTTTTTATTCGAAGCCCCGATCTGCCTTCGAGGGGCGTTGCTTTGTGCAATGCAATGCGTTCGGTAACAGTATCGTGACATCGTCTATACCGGGACTCACTTCCGGTGCTCGTCTTGCTACGGGGTGCTTTCGCAGTTTCCTTGACTTTCGGACTCACCCTGCTTGGCCGTTTGCCCCAGAGATAGTAGTTAAAGCACATTCCTACTTGAAATGTTGAGGGGGAGGGGGCGGATCTCACTGTACCTATACGATAGGACGGTCCTGTATAACACACATAACGAAGCTGTATCTACTTCACTAAGTTATTCACTAAGTTATTCACATTTCCAACAAATCAAGAGGTAAAAGACCTTAAAGAAAAGCTTAACTGCTAATTCTCTCTCTCCCCCCCCCCTTTTCTTCTTCCACAGCAGATATTCAATCCTGTAACCGTAAACCATTCATCCTCCCCCCTCCCTTCCCATCCTCCAAGCCTCCAGCCGTTTTACACCACGCCCTAGACCAGTTGTTTATTTTAGCTAATTAAAAGTTGGCATGGGTGGAAAAAAAAATAAAAACCCAGGTTAGGTAGCGAGAAATGAAGAGCGGGGGAAAAAATAAAAACCCAACAACTAAACAACTTTGCTTGCATACAGTTGGACTTAGCTCCCTTTGTACTCTCATGAAATTACCTCCCTTCGCGGTTGTTAAAGAATATTGTTAAGCACCGGAGAACTAAAATGTGCACATTTGTGTCTTGGTGAAAGAGTTGGAGAGAGAGGGAGGGGGCGTATGCAACCTGATCACACGTCGGGGCTGGGGTGCGGGTGCGGGTGCGAGGCGCCGTACTGTTTGGTTCAAATTGGTGCAGTTCTACCAGAGGCGGAAATATTCTAGAAAATGCTAAGACGACAGTATTTAGAATTTAACAGAAATTCAAAACAAAGGGGTGAGGGGGGGAGGGGGGGTGGTTCGCTGAAATACTGGATTCACCTGTGCAGTGGACAGGCTAGGCGCGAGACGAGAGAAAGTGCAGTTGGCAGTGTGTCTTTATTTTAAAACAACAATAACACAATAAAAAACATATCATTGCTGGAAAGATAACTCCGTATGAAACCCGGATGTAAAGAACATTGACAACTAATGAATTGATTAACTTCAAAAAAAAAAAAACACCGATGTCCACTGGCTTCATGTTCACGCCATTCTGCTATTAATCATAAACTCATCCGCTCCTTGTAACCCCCCCCACACACACACACACACCATCACACCCTTTTTCACAAGCTCGCCCACTGGTGTATTGCGTTGGGTCACCCTAACACAAACAATAACAACTCAACCAAGACTTCCCAACGCTAACTTACGAGTGGGATAGGTGGGGTGTGGGGGTGTGTGTGAGGAGGGAGGTGGGGTGGGGTAAGATTGTAACTTTGACAACACTTAAAATTCTTGACTCTTGATCTTTGATGCGTTCATCATCTTCTGGCATATGATCAAACTATGTTCAAAATATGTTTACAGCTTGTTCACATTGAAAAAAACAAAAAAACTGAAAAGGACTTAAAGACTACCGTTAAATTTGCTTAAATGTAATAATAAGAAAAGACTATCATGACATACTCACCAGAGTCGTCGCTGGCTTTTGTGGGCCCCCATACACAGGTTCCATTTTTTTTGGCGACCTCCCCCTAAATCTGCAGTGTGCTAAGTCATTTAACAGTGCCCTTTTGGCGCCCCTTCCTCGTCGGCGCCTTTTATGACCGCTATACTCACAGTACTCCCCCCCCCGCCCGTTCTTCCTAGCTACTGCTACTCACCAGCTGTTGTTGGGTAATGTTTAAATTAAAGAACGACATCCAAGCTGTTTCGCAAATACCTTTAGTGGTGCAAACATCTTTAGTGGTACAAATACATTTAGTGGTGCAAATACATTTAGTGGTGCAAACATCTTTAGTGGCGCAAACATCTTTAGTGGTGCAAATACCTTTAGTGGTGCAAACATCTTTAGTGGTGCAAATACATTTAGTGGTGCAAACATCTTTAGTGGTGCAAATACCTTTAGTGGCACAAACATCTTTAGTGGCGCAAATACCTTTAGTTGCGCCGGGGGCGGACTCTTAAGATTCCGCCCCGACCCTGTACCAAAAAGGGGCTCAAATCGGTCAAAATGGCACCTCTTGTGGGCGGCGAAGCCTAGGTACGCTATTACATTGAAGTCAAGGATTTCGGGACAAACACGACATATGCCATACATTTTGTTTTTTTCAAATGTAAAGACATATGCCCTTTTAGATATGTGTATTATTTATATGTCTGTGTGTTTGTCTAAAAGCTTTTCTTTTCTTCAGCGTGTGCAAGGAAGCGGCAATGATTTTTCTCTTTATTTACTTTTTCTTTTCTGAAGTTGTGATGCCAGCCCCGACGTCTATTCTCTTTATACCGCGCACCCTTTATTGAATATAAACCTGTCATTCTGTCTTGTGACATCCACTTTGTGGGTATATAAATATAAATATTTTTTTTACAGAGGATTTCATTAAAAAAAAAGGTAAATACAATCTCATAATGCTATTTATTTATCAATTTTTTTTGAATGGGTTGGCGTCTCTGACAGGGTTGGTTTCTCTAAATTGGTTGGCGTCTCTGAATGGGTTGGTGTCTCTGAATGGGTTGGCGTCTCTAATGGGTCGGCGTCTCTGAATGGGTTGGCGTCTCTGAATGGGTTGGTGTCTCTGAATGGGTTGGTGTCTCTAATGGGTTGGTGTCTCTGAATGGGTTCGCGTCTCTGAATGTGTTCGCGTCTCGGGATGGGTTGGTGTTTCTGAATGGGTTGGTGTCAGAATGGGTTGGCGTCTCTGAATGGGTTGGTGTCTGAATGGGTTGGCGTCTCTGAATGCGTTGGTGTCTCTGCGAAGCACAATACAACTGACGGGGGGTCTCACCTTAACTATGGGGATTAGTCTGATAGTAAACCTGTAATCTTTTGTCTGTGTGTGTGTATGTGTTCGTGTGTGTGTATGCTTGCGTGGGTAAGGTGTGATAGTTTTAGCTACGTGGCCTTGACCGAAGGGCGGGGGTGAAGTCCCTGCATGAATGAGATGAAATCTCCTAGATCCTATAAGCCACTAATGGGACTGTTTTTATGGTGCCCTTCTTTCATCCCCACCATTGGCCTTGAGGCCAAAATGGGAAATATACCAGTGTCTTAAACCATGGCCTGAAATATCCATTGGTCCTTTTCGTACATCGAACCAGGGACCAGGTTTTTTGTTTTCTTTTAATGCAAGCCACTCCTGTTTTCTCTATTAAGTTATAAGACGGTTAAAAGATCATTGCCTTGTGTGAGTTATATAAATGTGCCATCTAGCTGGACCGCTGCGAGAAAAATATTCCAAAATATCGGATCCCTGGCAATCTTTCTATATAAAAACCCGCGACCTTATGCCCAAGTAATTTTGTATCTCATTTTGGTAAGCTACGGGGGTCCAATGGGCTCAATGAACATTTATATAAATTTATCGACTTAATAAAAGAGTGGGCGCCAGAAATAAATCACAAAAAATAAATCATTTTAGCGCCCACGCTTTTATTTTATGAAGTTTTATAAAAGTTTATTTGATCTAAGTCTATTTTTATTTTATGAAGTTTTTTTTTAATAAATATTTTCTGATTAAAATCGCATGTATTTAAAGTCATTTCTTCTTCCTTTTGACTCTACAGCCCATTTAGGGCTCTTTGGCTCTACAGCCCATTTAGGCCCTTTGGCCCTACAGCCCATTTAGGGCCCTTTGGCTCAACAGCCTATTTAGGGCCCTTTGGCCCTACAGCCCATTTAGGGCCCTTTGGCCCTACAGCCCATTTAGGGCCCTTTGGCCCTACAGCCCATTTAGGGCCCTTTGGCTCTACAGCCCATTTAGGGCCCTTTGGCTCTACAGCCCATTTAGGGCCCTTTGGCTCTACAGCCCATTTAGGGCCCTGGCCTGCCATACTACTCTTCTCCACTTTTCCCGATCCATGGTCTTCTTCTCACTCCTATGATGGCTTTAAGGTCTTTCTCCACTTCCTCTAACCATCTGCTTCTTGGTCCGGCCTTTAAATTCATGTAATAGTATGATATATGCTACGAACAAAGCTTAAGCTACGTTTTAGCTACGTTTTAACTAAGATT
>JAGDYQ010000032.1:4481950-4521950 GCA_021962125.1 Bulinus truncatus | reverse complement strand
GTGGAAGAAAGTGAAAAAAATTGAGGAATGAACGAAGGGATAGAAACTGGAAGAATAGAAAGTGAAGAATATAGTTGTAATCAGAATCCACCCCCCCCCTTTTTTTTTAAAGTATTAACTTCTATTACATCTGGAGTTTAAAACCGTGAACGAAAATCCTCACTCATGTATCAGTTCATCTCAAATTTGTGATATGTTTTGTCATTTCGTTCTCAATATGAAGCCCCCCCCCCCACCCCAACCCCCCCCTTTTTTTTAGCAAGCCTTCAAGCCCATTTAACATTAATACTACCCGCCTAATGGCACAGTTTCCTGACATGTGTACTGGTTGCAGCCCTGACAGTTATAGGAACTTAAAAATCTTTCCCGTTCTCTGATTTCTTCAAATATTTTATTATTAATCAATATTCCTCCCTTGGGCCCCCAAACACACAAACGCGTCGAAATAAAAATTAAGTCGTCGAACAGCTGCACTCAAAAGACAAACAAAAACAAAACCCACTAACAATGAGCATGTCTGAACTGCTGTCATGCAAAATTAACGCGCAAGACAAGGCTTGTATTTTATGCACGCGCCCGTCAATTATTGTGCGCATGTCACCGGAAGTAGTCATTACCACGTCATATGCTCGCTTACCCCAATAATTATTAATTTTTGTTTATTTATTTACTTTTTTTGCTACGCCATCTTTTTACAATAACACACCGCTGCAAATTATAGAAAGTTCATATTTATAAAGTCGCCATGGTCTTCTTTATGTGTGTAAGTGGTTTAATTTATTTATTGCCTTGCGGTTAGAGGCTATTAATTGCGTCATTTTATAAAGATTTTTGGGCCATTTTCTGTAGTAAGACTGATCGGCATATAGGAGGTGAACTCTTTAAGTACAACGACGCCCAAGCTAAGCCTAAACCTCTCCTACGTCCTCCTTAATGCACCTATGTTGACCATTACCTCAGAGGTCACATTGTAATTGTAGAAAAGGGACAGCGGACAATATTTTAGCTGAGGCCACATATTAGTTGTTTGACCAACGGCTAACAAATTATTATCATCATTACAGATACATGGAAAGAATTATAATATAGATTTTCAGTATAAAAATAAAAAAAGATTTATAGACATTTCGCAATTTTGTTATGTTAACGTTACATAGAGTTATAAACAAATCAGTGATATACTAAACTTTTTTCTGTAATTCGAATTACAATCAACAATATTTCAGTCGCACTTAACTCTGAATGTCATAGTTAATTGCTACTAAAATTGAAGAATTGGCACTTATTTGACAGTATCTTTGTCTGACATGATCAGCCAATAAACTAAGTGGGGTGGGGGTGGGTGGGTGGGGGGGGGTTTGAGGGTTGGGGCAGCATGTCCCATGTTCTTAACACAAATGCTGTTCATTCACTAATCTGACCAATGAGAAAGAGGAGCTCGGAGTCCATTTGTCACATAGTGCGCAGTGGGACTAAGACAGCTGTCAGAAATGTCCAGTTCTATCAAGTCCGTCACCTGGTGGAAATACCGAGACGGTCACATGCTTGGTCAGCATACGCTGGCCCGCCCGGACTGTCCGAAGCTACTAATGGAAATGTGACAAGGTTAATTTTTCGCAAATTAGTTTGAGCGAAATTCTTATTAGTTCGCTGCTTTGTGACAGTTTCTCGGTGGATGAAATTATTAATTATTTTTTTGTCGCTGTGGATCTCTTTGTCTTATTGTTCCCTACAATCTTTCATATAACACACAATCTCATTTATTCACAAATTATATTTTATTTCACGTTCATTTATCTATTTTTTCTTACATCCATCCAATCCATATATATATATATATATATATATATATATATATATATATATATATATATATATATATCATTTGACCAATCAGGCCAAACAATCGTTCGTCCAATGAAAATAAAAATAACAAACACGTATATTCCATTCTTGCGCCTTTTCAACAGCTATTTTTTATCTATGGATATAATCCACGATCTCGTTTATCAATCCATTCAATCAATTATTTATTGATTTACAAATTTGCAAGTTCCTGGGGCTTATTAGGCCCTTGAGAAAATTAACTATCGGTGGCGATACATTATATATACTTTTATACAGAGAGAGATAGAGAGAGGAGAGAGATAACCCGTTCATATCTTCCTACAATAAACATTTCAATGTTATGCTTTCTACATTTCATCAAAAAACGCCTATTGCGTTACTACGTTATTTCAACTTCGCTAAGTCTTGGAAATCATCTGGGTATCTGATAAATTTGACTATTTTATGCTATTAATTCTCTAGTACGTTTCCAATTACTGTACCCTTACGATTACCCCCCCCCCCCCTTAGCCTTCAATGTGCACAACCACCCAGGGCTCACAAAGATAATCTAATGACCTTATGACCTTAGTTCAATATGTTACAGCCCACTGATGTGACGTAATGCGGTTCGCCCTATATGCGTGCACACTTAAAATACACTTAACAAGTTATATTGTACAGAAACTGAAATGAACCATTAAAAATCTATACCAAAGAGTCCTGCAAACGTATTATAAAAAAAAAGTTCCCTTAACCCTAAAGTGCCATCGGGGCAGATGAAGTGTAGAATTCATCTGTTTCTATAACCTCGGCATATGAAGGGATTGTGTGGTTAGCACAAAGCCCAGCCGTCTTTACTTCCCCATCTTAAAGTCAGGTACCCATTTATAGTTGAGTGGACTTGTGGGATTTTAACCAGCTTTAACTAAAACCTGGAAAAATTTTCGTGAATTCTCACCGAGGATCGAACCCAGGACTCTCAAGTCGACAGTCGCGCATCCACACCACCAAACCATTTCCACAACCGTATTATATCTGTGAGATAAATTTTGCACCAAGTTCACTTCCTTACAGTAAATTTAAAAAAAAATAATCTCTAACACACATCTCAAAATTTGCATTAAAATCTCATTAAGTAAAACATGAACTTCAGTTTTAAAAAGCTAAGATAGATGAAATATTTATATATTTTCTTTCATTCCCTGTTAGTGACTATTGCAAAAGTCTCTTAAAAGAGTCATTTGATTCTTGATACGATAATGATAAAATATTCCAAGTCATTCAACTTCTGCTTTCCGCAGTCGAAATATGTTTTTCCCCATACAATGGCTGGTTTTAAAATACTTTGATTGAATCAACTAGGAGTGCATCCTTGTTACAGGCCCCGCTCGCGAGACCCCAGATGTTGAGGATCCCGAGAAGGGTAACCTGGGCTTGTTGCTAAGAGTATGAGGGCTGACTCAATGATGACCCGTATTTGTATTTTCGTTTCCGCCACACACACAGTCTCACCAACAATTAGACATAAAACCAGTAACGATGATCTATCTAACAAGTCGTGTTTACAACACCAACATATATTTATTATACAAAGGCACCAGTCCGTAACAGGGATCTGGTGACTTGTCAAAAGCAAAGATAATTCAAACTGCAGCAAATAATCCAATACAAAATGAATAAGGGGGATAAGTGACGTTATCCCCAGTTAACTCTCTCTCTATGTCTCTCTTTCTCTAGGTCTCTCTCTCACTCAGAGACACAACGATCGACTGGCACAGACCGCGCTCACCGGCCGAATGTCGAATCTATATTTCATTCTTCATATCCCTTTCTCCCACGTGACCCGTAGCCAATCAAATATAATATATGTTCCTTTCAAACTTTCAAATTAGGGGGTGAAGCCTAGATGAGGAGGGGGGGGGGAAGTACGTCGTATAGACAAAGACCGTAGTAACTGGACATCGAGCGGGTCGCTGTCCCTTTGAAGAAGCCGACCGGAGAATAGTAGTCCGGTGGTCAGAGAATTCCCCGTGAGGAATGTAACGTGTTTCGGTTACCTCCCTGCCTCGTACACCTTCCGCTGTCCACCTGGCTGATGACGCAATTACGGGGGTGGGGTAAAAAGGGGGGAAAGTGGAGCACGGGAACGTATATTACTATACATGGTATAATATACACCTTAACGTTAGTAATATTATTAAGTTAGGGGTTGGAGTAAGGGGATGGTTTCGACAGATTAGTCACACCCTGTGACAATCCTAGAAAAATGAAAAAATATCCACTTAAATGTTTCAGTTAAGGGCCGTTGAAACTTGGGAGGGCGTGGGAGAACTTAATGCTATACTAATTTTTTAAAACACAATATCATAGCTTTTGATTGGACAAAGCTTACTTTTATCTTGTCATTAGTCCCGAGTTCAACTCACGATTCATGGATAATTGGTAACTCTGTCAGCGTTGATAGTTTCTGAACTGGATCTGTGTCTGGTGTAGGCAATGGGGTCACAGGAAGATCCAAATTCAAATCTTCTTGGCGTTTTTCTGTTGCCTTCGCATTAGTTTTTGTAGACACGGTTATGGACTTCTAGGCCGTCCTGATTGGGGGGAGGGGGCGAGATTGGGGAGGCAGGAGGGATGCACTAACCATTACGTAACAAGTGGATGGTCCCCCTAACTCACCTATCATCATGATCACATTGAGCAAACATCCTGACATACAGTCACATCACAACATACTGATATACAGTACAGCTGACAACATTGTATTACAACGATACATCTATTTAGCCACAACTTCGTCCGTTAACCTCTAACCTCAACAAATGATGGGAACATTTTATTTTTTGTCTGCGAGTGAAATGTACACCACTAAGTTGAAATATACACCTGCCATGAAACAACTATCGAATGCCTGAGAATTCATACCATATAAGCGTGAAATTATTAACCAGCACTTCAAAGTAATACCAGCTCCGTCAGATGTGTACCGGTGGCTTGAGACTTATATCACAATGTAAATTTGACACCTGGGATTGAAGCTTGCAGCCAGCTGAACGAAAGCCAAGCCGGTGGTATGAAACTTGCAACCTAACAGTCTAGCTTACGCCTAAAATGTTTACGTTCGTTATTAAACAAGAGAAGAAAAGAAAACATATTTCAGAGAACAGTGGGGCTGCCTACTATTGGGCTCCTGACAAACTCCACTGACTTGGGGACCCTGACAATCTCCACTAACTTGGGGCCCCTGACAATCTCCACTGACTTGGGGCCCCTGACAATCTCCACTGACTTGGGGCCCCTGACAATCTCCACTGACTTGGGGCCCCTGACAATCTCCACTGACTTGGACCCCTCTTATCACCTACACCCCCATAGGCTAAGTAATTCTACAGCAGCTTATTGTACTGGAAGGGGGGGCCCGGAAAATGTGGCCCTGTCTTACTATGTCTTATTTTCCAAACCCTTGTCTTCATCTGAGGCAAAAATGGGGCATTGGTCTAATACTACTGACTACAGTTGAAGCTACTATTACAACTTTTCTTGATCAGAGTAGCATTTAAACAGTGGGTAATGTGTATAGAGGTTTTTATGTTTTACCCCCCTCCCCCCCCTTTTTTTTTCTTATTTTCATTATTTATAAAATAGAATGTTCAATAAACCCACTCCCTGTCTACATCCCATGCATTCTTCCGAAAAATTAAACTTTTTAACAATATTATGAACTGTGCATTTTTAGCTGAGAACGAATGACTAAAGAAAAGACCCTTAAAAATTTGCGTAGCGAGTAAGTGCGTAGCGCGTAAGTGCGTAGCGAGTAAGAGCAAAGGGCGTAAAGAGCAAGAGACCTAAGTGCGCAACGAGCAAGAGACCAGTAGTGCGTAACGAGCAAGAGACCAGTAGTGCGTAGCGAGCAAGAGACCAGTAGTGCGTAACGAGCAAGAGACCAGTAGTGCGTAACGAGCAAGAGACCACTAGTGCGTAGCGAGCAAGAGACCAAAGTGCGTAGCGAGCAAGAGACCAAAGTGCGTAGCAGCAAGAGACCAAAGTGCGTAGCGAGCAAGAGACCAAAGTGCGTAGCGAGCAAGAGACCAAAGTGCGTAGCGAGCAAGAGACCAGTAGTGCGTAACGAGCAAGAGACCAGTAGTGCGTAACGAGCAAGAGACCAAAGTGCGTAGCGAGCAAGAGACCAAAGTGCGTAGCGAGCAAGAGACCAAAGTGCGTAACGAGCAAGAAACCAAAGTGCGTAGCGAGCAAGAGACCAAAGTGCGTAGCGAGCGAGAGACCAAATTGCATAACGAGCAAGAGACCAAAGTGCGTAGCAAGCAAGAGACCAGTAGTTCGTAGCGAGCAAGAGACCAAAGTGCGTGACCAAAGGTCGTAGCGATAAAAAGAAAGGATGTAGCGATAAAGACACTGAAGGGTGTAGCGGTCTCGATGGTCACCTTGCTTATATCTGTTTTCTAATTTCCCCAAAGACATAAAAGACATTGACCTTTGACCTTTGAGGTCACTGACCATCGCGCCTTTGATCGTTTGACCGACATTTAAGATTTCTTTTGAAATGCGTTTTCTAATTTTTTTTTTTGCTTCTCTGACTTGTCTTTCGAGGATTAGTCCACTGAAGGAGGATTTCATTTCACCAGGCATTCATAACTATTGGTGTTACATTGAAGTATTTATTAAAGGGGATTACAGTGTAGTAGGTCGTACGGGTGTAACGAAATATTCCAGAGATAAAGAACCCGGCGGGTGGGAAAGGGGAGATTATTTTACCACCTCGGATATATTTCTTGAAATTTGTCTTTTTGTCCTCTTCCTGATACTATTTGGACTACGATTGTTGTCACTACTGTAACAAAAAAAAATGGGGGCAAACACACAAACACACACACACACGCACACACACACACACACTGCGTATGCTGACTGGGTTTTACAAACGTAGCACACAATAAGTAATGTGATATCGACGTCCACATATCTGATACACAAAACAGGGGCGGAGGGGGGGAGGGAGTAGGTAAGGAGGGGCGGGGATTTACAGAAGTATGCTATGTATCTATGTGTAAGACTGTGTGACGGAATACAACACCCAACCCACCCCTTTTTTTTAAACTATTGTGTGACAAACTGCCCCCACCCTTTCTTACTATTGTGTGACAAACTGCCCCTACCCTTTCTTACTATTGTGTGACAAACTGCCCCTACCCTTTCTTACCATTGTGTGACAAACTGCCCCCACCCTTTCTTACTATTGTGTGACTAAAAGCAACCCCCCCCTCTTCCTTCGTAACTATTGTGTAACAAAAAAATGTCCCTTAAATTTCTCAACCGGTGAGACCAAAGAGATAACAGCTTGAACGTACGTCTGTCTGTTTGTTCTTCTAGACACCGACAGCCCGTGTGGTGGTGTTGTCTGGTGGGGGAGGAGAGGGTTGAAAGGGGGGGGATGAAGAACCAGGGGAGCTTAGAGGGGGCGGGCGGTGGAAATCCGACAATGTCGCCCTACTGTAATGTCAGGAATGTACATAGTTCTGCTACTGACAGTAGAAGTTTATTTATTTATTCTCTTCGGTAGCGGTTCTCATTACTAGTAAAACCGGCCCTTGAAACCTTAAACAAGATGAAAGCCGTCTTAAAAGTATTTCGAGCCCTTACCCTCCCCCCACCCCCATCAACAGATTGCCCCCTCCCCCTCCGTACCTTAAATAGAAGGAGTGTGCAGGAGTTCCCCCTAAATGTCCCAGCCCTCCCAGCCCCGTTAAAGAATTCGATCCAATGAATCGATGAATCAGATAATGATGAAGAAAGTCAGAATGACGATACTGTGATGAATATATTTAATATGGAGATAATATGATGGCGACTTGCTATGAAGCAACGCGGTACCGCACACGTTTCATTTGATTGTGGCTTAATGCTTGAGGCGGAACATATTGCTACAAATAATGGTCCTGTGTTTATTGAATAAAGTTAGCATAATCAATCATAATAAAACGTCTACAAGTTTAAATATCTATATAAATAATAGCGGCGTGGGTTCTGCCTTAAATCGAAAGTAACGAATTAATACAACAGTTTAGTATTTAAAATTCAATCATGAAAAAAATCGGATCTGTCCGAAACCAAAAATAACCTAGCCAACTGATCAAGCCTAAGGGGATATAACTCTATGCAAAGGTTTTGCAGGGTACACAGCTGGTAAATCTATATTGGTCCCCTCCCCAACCCGACCTAGACCCTCCGAAATAAAAAAAAAAACAACGTAAGAACAGAATTGTTTACATCTTACCTGAGCAAGTACAGTAATTATACAATAATATCCACATATCCCCTCCACACACACACACAATGTTTAGGTCACTGCTGTCATGTCATGTCAACTTGATCACAGACGCTGAGACACAGTAGGCTGTCATACGACGGCTAGCCAACCTGACATTGTTTTCGCTCATTTCCCGTTCTTTAATAGTATTTAGTAGCCGCTAGTGTTTGGTTACAGTATCATTAGGTCAACAAAGATTGTTGTTTATGTTTCATTAATAACATCTCTAGAAAGTTCTGGGGCCAAATTTGTAGGCGATTAGTAAGCGGTGATGATTAAAATTCTGCGAATGAGTAGGTTCTCATGGCCGGAAACAATCTGAAAGGGGGGGGGGTCATAACTGTAGGTACATTGACTCTGCCCAGCCACAAGGTAGGGACATCTGAGTGATTGTCAGGGGGGGCCCAGGACTGAATGAATTTATTGTTATGAGCTGTAAGAGGGGGCACGTCGGTTTTCAAAAAAGAAATTAGGAGCCCAATATTTGCAATGGGTGGGTGGGCGGGGCTCAGCCCACTAATAACCTTTAACAAAAGTCCCCCCCTCCCTAACTATCTTAGCCCAGCACCATATGTACACCTTTTTCACCAAGCCTTTGAGTTGGGCAGCAATTTAAAGTTTGTTTGGCTTCATTAATGGGTTTTTTTTTCGGACGAGAGAGAGAGAGTGAGAGAGAGAGAGAGAAAGAGAGAGAGGGAGAGATCGAGATAAACAGCGATAAAAGAGGGAGAGAGATAGAGAGAATGAGATAGAGAGAGAGGGAGACAGAGAGATACAAGGAGAGATAGAGAGACAGAGAGAGATATATAGAGGGAGAGATAGAGAGACAGAGAGAGAGAGAGAATGAATTGGCCAGACACTAACCCCCTAACCCTCATGTCAACCGCCCCGTAACATAGCTTCTTCCATACAGGCGACTCTGTAACATAGACAGGAACACAATTTTAACACACACACACAAATGCTTCAACGCATTAGTTACATATCAGTGGTCAGTTACATATCAGTGGTCAGTTACATATCAGTGGTCAGTTACATATCAGTGGTCAGTTACATATCAGTGGCCAGTTACATATCAGTGGTCAGTTAGCTTTTTAAAAAAAATACTTTCTCACCAGCTCACCTTTCATAAAAAAATATTGCTATGGCCACACTGGACCGACGAGAACAATTCCGGGACCCGGGGCATTATAGACATGTGCCCCCCCCCGCAAGCCCTTCATATATTATTATTATTATTCATTAATCTGACAGCGCTAGATGACTTGACAATGGTTCGAATTAATAGTTGTAAATCATTATATGTCATAAAAATCATTAAGTAATGTGAAATATTCAGCATTTAAAGTATTATTTCGATAACATGCTAATTTGGTCACGTGGTAAAGCGCTCGACTGCTGACTTGAGGGTCCCACGTCCGATCTCCGATGAGAACCAATGAATATTTCAGATATTGATTAAATTCACCATCTGTATCTCTCTTGGTGCCTCCGTGGCCATTGCACTATCGGCTATGGTGGGGAAGAAAGAAGGGCACTAAAAAAAACCGACCCATTAGTGGTTGATAGGATCTAAGAGATTTCAACTCATCCTTACAGGGACTTCACACATAACATGCTATTCTTGCTACACTCATAATTTAACACCATGGCGATAGCTATATCTTTAGGTCTTCTGAAGCATAAAAACATTTTACCTGGCGAAATTCAGAATTACTTGAGCGTAATCAATCTTAATTTAACAGCATCATTTATGTTGTTAGCTACATCTGCTTGGCGCCAACGGTCCGTCTAATTTTCTGAAGGTTGTGTGCGGTCTGTAATAGGTTGGCTATGTCCCCGGGCCCCAGCTTTAGGGGGCCTCCCAATTTTTTTTTACATTAAATATTAAGTACATTATTTCATGTCAGGGTGTTGAATGTCAAAATGCAGGGGCCCCCAAACAGTTTAGCCCCCCTCGGGCCCCCAAAACCCTAGGATCGGCAATGCCAAATGACCTACTTAACGAGACATTTAAATGCTCCATTGTGATGTGGCTGGTCGCGCACTTGTACATTTTAAAAGGGAAGACTTAGAATTTTAAAAAGTGAATTAAATATTAGATTATAACAGTGCTGAACCTAGAGATTTTCGGGGACCGTGGGGGCTTGGGCTCTTTGGGGGCCCCTGAATTTTGACATTCGACACCATGATTTGAGATAATGTAGTTAATATTCAATGTAAAAAAAGTTTGGGGCCCCCCTTAAGCTGGGGCCCGAGGGGACTTTCGAATTTGGACCCCACGATCCTAGTTAAGCCTCCGGATTGTAAAAAAAGAATGGCATTGGGGAGGAAGGAGGGTTGGACTTCGAAGGCTCCCTTTAGCCGCCCCCCCCCCGCATCACTCTGGAGCAAAGTATCGGCTGTATCCCTTTCCCCGACTCTTCAAGACCTGTGTAACAAACGGTTTTTAAATTTTAACAATAAAGAAATTTAAAATAAGGCAATCTTTCACGACAGGCACAATACGTAAACACGCTGAAACCTAACACCGGTGAGATAAACGAATGTGACACAAGGATTAAGTTTAACAAGAAAAAATACCACAAGAAAAAATACCACAGTGACAAAATTAACTTCTACACCGCCCTATAAATATATCTCCAAGTAGAGATGTATTTATAGATATACATGTAAATGCTTTCCCCAAAACATGATTGGATTTTTATTTCTCCTCAGTTTATGTAAATATTGCCAGTTGTTATGTCGCTGTTATTGTTATCTTTTTTTTTTTTACATATGTTTTGGTATAAAAACATTCACATACTATCAAATGAACAAACTCAAAACTATTCACATGGACTTGTGTCATTTGATCTACTGTGGACGTTGCAATAACTGAAGTGAAAAATGAAACCCGAGAAGTTATCGGCACGAGACAGAGAGAGAGAGAGAGAGAGAGAGAGAGAGAGAGAGAGGGAGAGGTGGGAGAGGGAGAGATGGGAGAGAGAGGGAGAGATGGGAGAGAGAGGGAGAGATGGGAGAGAGAGGGAGAGATGGGAGAGAGATGGAGAGATGGGAGAGAGAGGGAGAGATGGGAGAGAGAGGGAGAGATGGGAGAGAGATGGGAGAGATGGGAGAGAGATGGGAGAGATGGGGGAGAGATGGGAGAGAGATGGGAGAGATGGGAGAGATGGGGGAGAGATGGGGGAGAGATGGGAGAGAGATGGGGGAGAGATGGGAGAGAGATGGGGGAGAGATGGGGGAGAGATGGGGGAGAGAGGGAGAGATGGGAGAGAGATGGGGGAGAGGGGGAGAGATGGGAGAGAGGGGGAGAGATGGGGGAGAGGTGGGAGAGAGAGGGAGAGATGGGGAGAGAGAGGGAGAGATGGGGAGAGAGAGGGAGAGATGGGGGAGAGATGGGGGAGAGATGGGGGGAGAGATGGGGGGAGAGAGGGAGAGATGGGGGAGAGAGGGAGAGATGGGAGAGAGATGGGAGAGAGATGGGAGAGGGAGAGAGAGGGAGAGGTGGGGTGGGGGAAGGGCTGCAATTCTGAACCGACTAACTATGAAAACCAATTTTGTTGGTGTTGGAGCCCCGTCGATCCCTTACGGCACCCATGAGGGGACGAGACACGAGGGAACACCCCCACCCGCCTAACCCCCGACAAAATAAGTAAAGAGTTCTTTTTTGTAGAGCGCACCCTCCCCTCCCACGGCTAAACCATCATTTTGTTTGAGAGGCGCGTAACATGCGTGCGGAATCTCATCGCACGATGTCTGATCTATCTAATACAGGGTGGCCCAAAAGTAGGTTTACAGTTGTTCAACTGGTTTACGTGATAACTGTAAACCTTCTCTTGGGCCACACTGTATATTACTGGTGCATCAATTTTTTATATTGGTTTTGGCCTCCACTTACGAGCCGTGCCTGCCACTTACGAACAGTTTCTTCCACTTACGAGCCGTGCCTGCCACTTACGAACAGTGTCTTCCACTTACAAGCCGTGCCTTCTACTTACAAGCCGTGCCTTCCACTTACTTAAAAGCGGTGCCTTCCACTTACAAGCCGTGCCTTCCCCTTACAAGCCGTGCCTTCTACTAACAAGCCGTGCCTTCCACTTACGAACAATGCCTTCCCCTTACGAATAGTGCCTTCCACTTACGAATAGTGCCTTCCACTTACGAGCCGTGCCTTCCACTTACGAACCTTGCCTTTGTGTTGGGCGCCCTAAACATTACTTTGCCCTGGTCCCCCGAAAAGTCATCAGAACAGCTTTGCCAAGATGAAACCACAGTTTCTCTTAATATTCTTCAAAACATATCTATAAAAAAAATAAACGGAAAAAACCATGCACTAACGACATCAAACGACATTTGGCTTCACATTGATTTTTTTTTTTGGTATCTTAAAAATCATAAAGGGCGCTGTTGGTCCAGTTCCATCCCCACCCACCACCTTACAGTAGCTACTCTCTCAAAGCAGTGCGGCCCCTTTAATGCCTGTGTGTGCAACCATAATAATTTACCGTACAAATGGGTGTACAGTGCACGCTTCGCTTGTACAACCTGACAGGTGACTAGATGTTATGTCAGGTAGATTTAGGCTGATTTTAACCTGACTGAGGACGTGACTGCTATCAGTCATCTAGAGGATCACTGTACGCGTCTGTTTGTGTGTGTGTGTGTGTTTGTTAGTGCGTGCGTTTGTGTGTTAAAGCATTGTTGTGCTGCATTAGCCTTGACTGAACATATGCAACCAAAACAAAAACAATAGGAAAATATAATTTAAAGAGCCACTGATGTTTTTGCAGTATTTCATCCCACCCCCTCCTAAACACACACAGAGAGTCGAGTGTGCAATATGTATGGAGTCACTACGGAAGAATGCTGACGGGACTCACTAAGGTTTTAACTAGTAGCCTACCCACGGGCTCACAGTCAAACCGCCATTGATTCATTCTATGTATTCTGCATGCCTCCTTCGTTCTGCACTGTCCGTCTCTTTGGCTGCTCAGTTGTTAGAGCTTTGACCCACGTCATAAGAAGACCCGGGTTCAAATTCTGTTAAAGCCCATCCCACCCCCTATTATTTTTACAAGGGTAGATGAGAATATCTTCGCATATTTGTGGTAGTGATCCAACATGCTAGGCAGACAGACACTGGACAGAGTGTGAAGGAATTTGATTTGTATCCGTTTTCAAATAGCTCTATTTGATCCTGAACACCCGCACTCCCCCCTCCCCCCACCTGCGCCTTACACGTCACTGTGACATTGCTGTACTTATTGTAACCATGTGTTTTATATCAAGTATTTTTAAAGTTAAATTAGCGCCGTCACTGGGTCGAAGACACGGACCTACGGTGAAAATGTTGCCCATCTCATAGTTCAATTTTTATGGACCGATCTCTTCTTAATATGGGGAGGGGGGGGTTCTCTGTTCCTAGCAAGCCAACCTTTTTTCAGTTCCCATATGTTGAACGGGGCATCATGGTGGTGGCTCTCATTTCCCACAACGACGGGCGTGGTGGTGGCTCTCATTTCCCACAACGACGGGCATGGTGGTGGCTCTCATTTCCCACAACGACGGGCATAGTGGTGGCTCTCATTTCCCGTTAACGACGGGCATGGTGGAGGCTCTCATTTCCCACAACGACGGGCTTCATGGTGTTTTTCTTTCCCCACATTCAGTCCGTTTTGATCTCTAAATCTTTTATATTAATTAAGACAGTTAGTTGAACCTATTACATCAAGTATCTATGTTGCTATAGCTATGTATTAATGTTTTAACATTTTGTGATTATTTCAGGCCTAACGTATGTCAGTATGAAGACGTCACCATGGTACTAGTTCGCCAGCCCTGCGTCCAGGCGTTCACCCGACTGGTCAAGGTCTGGAAGCCGGACTGTGGTCACACTAAAAACTGGTGCGTCGGATACGAAAGAAGGTAAGGAAACCAATTCACTCACGCCCTCTGTCTCGCTCCCTTTCTCTCTCTCTCTCTCTCTCTCTCTCTCATTCTGTCTCTCTCTGCCCATCAATCACTCTGTCAATAGTAGCCCTTCCCATAATGGTCTGGGGTCACTGACAAGTGGCCAGTATCGAAAGGTCTAAAATTGGGCTCTGTCGGGGCCAATAAATATTTTGGGACCCTGGCCGCGTCCCCGCTGCGCCCTTCCTTAAATCCGCCTCTGCAGACTGAAGCATTTCCTCCTCCGCAGGTAGACACAAGGGAAAGGTAATAATTCGTTACTGCTAATGAAATTCAACCATTCGTGCTAAAACCATATCGCCACCTCTGTTTTCTTTGTCCTCGCACACACACACACACACGCACCCACGAGGTCGTCGACGAGGCTAGTGATAATGAACCTGACAATAACGCCCTGTGACCTGTCAATCAAACCTGGGGCTTTTCCCCCTGTCAATTAGCGCGCGTCGCGCCAGGTTAGCGTCACTCGAAGTCACACCCAGACGAGACACACTCAAGGGTGACACACATGATTCCTCCTGCAGTGGCGTAGCGAGCTTAACTCTCGCCCGGGGCACAATACCTTTTTAGCGCCCCCCCCCCAATTCGAAAACCATATGATATGTAAAATATACCATTTGGCGGTCTTTTGTGAGTAGCTCCCGGGGCATGATGCCCCCCTCCCTTGTTCCTCCCTCACTACGCCACTGCCCCCTTCTTTCTCCCCCAAGATAATGATCACTGAACAAAATTATGTTTTACTTATCAGCAGCCCCGTAGCGTGACAATTCTGCAGCAGGGGCCAGGCCAATAGCGAGGGAAGGGAGGGGCAGGAAATAAATGTTACTAAGTAGAGCAAACAAGCAGAGGGGGGCCAGACAAAACGCAGGGGGGGCGCCCCCTCCCCCGTTACGCTACGGGCCTGCTTATCAGAGATTTACGTAAATATTTATTGATGTTAAGTTAAGCAACCCTCGACTTTTATGTGGGTAACTGTCTTTTTGACTCCTTAGAGTTATATCCCCTGTAGTGAAGTCTTCAATTTATAAAATCTCTAATTCGCAATGTTATTCGTAAACTTTGTAACAGTTTGAGATTAAAGAAAAAAAAATATATATAAAAAAAATCATTTAGATGGAATCAATGCAATTTTCAACGCTATTTCCCCCACCCCATATCCCTACCCCTCTACTCCCCGCCCATACACACTTTTCCATACCTTTCACCCCACGGCGGTTGACTGAGATTTTGGCAGTTGACCTCTGATGAACTTTAAAAGAGTTGACAGCCGAGTTCATCACACTCGCTAATTTCACACACTCGCTAATTTCACACACTCGCTAATTTCACACTCTCGCTAATTTCACACACTCGCCATCTCCTTCACACAAAACCCCCCCCTTCCCCCCCCCCCCACACTTCAGATATTTTTTTTTAAAAGCCAGAATTAACAATGGCTAGCCCTAACGGCACAGTTCTGATAGTTATTATTAAAAAAAAACGAGTAATGAAAACATTACAATTAAATTAGTATTGAAAACAAAACAAAACAAGCAAAAATGTATTAAGGTGGCAGAACAATTTAAGAAGAAACAATTATTTAGCAGGGAAATATGGTTAGCCGAGGGAAGGGAGAAATATGGTTGCCCGGGGGGAAGGGGGGGGGGAAGGAGGGAGAAATACGCTTACCTTGGGGGTAATAGATTAAAAAAAAAGATCAGATTATTTAAATTAAACTCTTTCTTGTAACTGTTCTGTTGAAGGCCCGTTTAAACACAAAATGTTTCCGTTACGTATTCCTCCAACATGTTGTTATTTTTTTTTCTGCCTGGGCCGGAGTGAGATAATTTGAGTCCCTCATTCTGAACTATTTTACCCTCCTACACTACACCCCCCCCCACCACACCTTTCTCTTCTTACGTCTTTCAATCAATTACTCAAATGCTGTCTTTTTTTTTTTTATTTAATTTAAATTACAATACAATAATTTCAAGATGATCAATCTGTTCAGGAAGGGATTGGGGGGGGGGATCAAATATCGGTTCTGAACTACTGCGTAAAACAATTTTTTTTTCGTAATTGCACACACAAACGTTAACCCATATAAACTGAAACTTCAGAGCAACATTGCTCTTGGAGGGCATTAAAAAAAAACAGGTTTGAAGGAAAATGTTACTTCTACAAACAATTGACGACTTCTGAAAGTATGCGAGATAAGTTCCGTACATCGGCGAAATTTCAGCACCCAACATTCACCCTCATCCCGTCTTTAAAAAACAACATAAATCCAGCATCGTTTCAATATTTTTCACAGCAAGTCAAAATGTTATCGAAATTCTATACCGCATGGAAATGTTATACGCGCACTTCATATGAATGTTTTTTTCGAAATGTCACACGCCATACAGTTATGTGTTTTGCCGTAGGTTCTCTTGTTTTTTGGGTTTTAATTTCTCCTCAAAACATCTGAACTATTTTCTTGATCGGAAGAATATATTTTAGCTAACAACGACTACCTCCTTTCTCCATTTTTTTTTAAAAAAAAAGTGAGAGGGGAGGGAGGTGTTATGAAACAAGATGTACGTCCTTACCCTCTCCCCCCCTCCCCCATACACAGTCTTGAGTAAACAGTTTTTAGATTTTCCACTTCAACCGTTCACCTCACCTGCGAGCAGTGCAGAAAAAAAAAAGACAAGAGTCCGCGATAAACCCACCTACCCCACGTGAGTAAAACACCTTGAGGGTGAAAGTATGGCTGGAACGAATTTCGTTAAAGTGTGGTCTGAATTTTTACCAACCAGCCCACAGTAAATAAAAAAAAAACAAATATTTCGTAGTCTTGTTACAGGATAAATAATTCAAAGCAATCAAATAGTATGTCTATTTTAAACGACACACATTGTGGTCCCTGAATTCGTAACACAATTTACGAGGTTGAACTTCTGTTGCAGTGAAACGGATGGCCGAGTGGTGTAGATGCTCGACTATCGACCCGAAAGCCTCTGTTAGAACCAATAGAAGTTCCTTGAGAAAGTTGGTTAAAGTCCCACAAGTCCGTCCAGCTTTCAATGGGTACAACACTTTTATTTGAGGAAATAAAGGTGGCTGTTCCTTATGCTAGCTACATATTCCCGTTATAAGCCGATGTTACAGAAACAGGTGAATTCTACACTTCATCTGTCCCGTTGGCCTTTTAGTGTTTGCTGTGGTTTCTCAAACAAATATGCACAGTTTTACATGACTCATACTGATTTGCACTGTTCAACATGAATAACATTATTGTTGGTTGTTGTTGTTGTATGGTTAACCAGTCTGAACGTATTTTATTATAACAAAACTTCAGCAAGGATTTCTTCATTAAGCCAATTAATTTCACCGGGAACTTCACTATTTTTCTAACCCCAACACCACCTCCAGCCCCCCCCCCAACCCGCTCCATATAAAAAGTAGCCTATCAAGACAATCCAATCCTTTTACTGTAAGCTGTCTCTTTATTAACTTTACAATTTCCCTTTCTCCGCCATACATAAACTGTTTACATCATCTTTTTAAGTGTTAACTCTTAGACCTGTGAAACTTCAAAGCTACCAGTTGAAATGTTTTGGTTTTTTTTTTTTTAAATACCAAGGCAAGTTTTTTTTTACCTTCAAGGCAAACACTTTGTTAGTGCATTCAACAAGTATAAGACTAACGAAAAATGCCGGGGGGGGGGCGCAGAAAAGCGACAATTTATATATATATATATAGATTCAGAGAAGTAGAGGGAATTGAGGGGTTGATGGCAGAGAAATGAGAGAGAAGGAGGGAGATATAGCGGTAGTTTAAGAGAGAGAGAAAGATAGGAGGGAGATATAGAGGAAGTTTAAGAGAGAGAGAAAGATAGGAGGGAGATATAGAGGAAGTTTAAGAGAGACAGAAAGATAGGCGGGAGATATAGAGGTAGTTTAAGAGAGAGAGAGAAAGATAGGAGGGAGATATAGAGGTAGTTTAAGAGAGAGAGAGAAAGATAGGAGGGAGATATAGAGGTAGTTTAAGAGAGAGAGAAAGATAGGAGGGAGATATAGAGGTAGTTTAAGAGAGAGAGAAAGATAGGAAGGAGATATAGAGGTAGTTTAAGAGAGAGAGAAAGATAGGAGGGAGATATAGTGGTAGTTTAGAGAGAGAGAGAAAGATAGGAGGAGAGATATAGAGGTAGTTTAAGAGAGAGAGAAAGATAGGAGGGAGATATAGAGGTAGTTTAAGAGAGAAAGATAGGAGGGAGATATAGAGGTAGTTTAAGAGAGAAAGAGAGAGATAGGAGGGAGATATAGAGGTAGTTTAAGAGAGAGAAAGAGAGAGAAGGAGGGAGATATAGAGGTAGTTTAAGAGAGAAAGAGAGAGAAGGAGGGAGATATAGAGGTAGTTTAAGAGAGAAAGAGAGAGAAGGAGGGAGATATAGAGGTAGTTTAAGAGAGAAAGAGAGAGAAGGAGGGAGATATAGAGGTAGTTTAAGAGAGAGAGAGAAAGATAGGAGGGAGATATAGAGGAAGTTTAAGAGAGAAAGAAAGATAGGAGGGAGATATAGAGGAAATTTAAGAGAGAGAGAAAGATAGGAGGAAGATATAGAGGTAGTTTAAGAGAGAAAGAGAGAGAAGGAGGGAGATATAGAGGTAGTTTAAGAGAGAGAGAAAGATAGGAGGGAGATATAGAGGTACTTTAAGAGAGAGAGAAAGATAGGAGGGAGATATAGAGGTAGTTTAAGAGAGAGAGAAAGATAGGAAGGAGATATAGAGGTAGTTTAAGAGAGAGAGAAAGATAGGAGGGAGATATAGAGGTAGTTTAAGAGAGAGAGAAAGATAGGAGGGAGATATAGAGGTAGTTTAAGAGAGAGAGAAAGATAGGAGGGAGATATAGAGGTAGTTTCAGAGAGAAAGAGAGAGAAGGAGGGAGATATAGAGGTAGTTTAAGAGAGAAAGAGAGAGAAGGAGGGAGATATAGAGGTAGTTTAAGAGAGAAAGAGAGAGAAGGAGGGAGATATAGAGGTAGTTTAAGAGAGAGAGAGAAAGATAGGAGGGAGATATAGAGGTAGTTTAAGAGAGAGAGAAAGATAGGAAGGAGATATAGAGGTAGTTTAAGAGAGAGAGAAAGATAGGAGGGAGATATAGAGGTAGTTTAAGAGAGAGAGAAAGATAGGAGAGAGATATAGAGGTAGTTTAAGAGAGAGAGAAAGATAGGAGGGAGATATAGAGGTAGTTTCAGAGAGAAAGAGAGAGAAGGAGGGAGATATAGAGGTAGTTTAAGAGAGAAAGAGAGAGAAGGAGGGAGATATAGAGGTAGTTTAAGAGAGAAAGAGAGAGAAGGAGGGAGATATAGAGGTAGTTTAAGAGAGAGAGAGAAAGATAGGAGGGAGATATAGAGGTAGTTTAAGAGAGAGAGAAAGATAGGAAGGAGATATAGAGGTAGTTTAAGAGAGAGAGAAAGATAGGAGGGAGATATAGAGGTAGTTTAAGAGAGAGAGAAAGATAGGAGAGAGATATAGAGGTAGTTTAAGAGAGAGAGAAAGATAGGAGGGAGATATAGAGGTAGTTTAAGAGAGAAAGAGAGAGAAGGAGGGAGATATAGAGGTAGTTTAAGAGGAGAAGAGAGAGAGAAGGAGGGAGATATAGAGGAAGTTTAAGAGAGAAGAGAGAGAGAAGGAGGGAGATATAGAGGTAGTTTAAGAGAGAAAGAGAGAGAAGGAGGGAGATATAGAGGTAATAGTTTAAGAGAGAGAGAAAGATAGGAGGGAGATATAGAGGAAGTTTAAGAGAGAGAGAAAGATAGGAGGAAGATATAGAGGTAGTTTAAGAGAGAGAGAAAGATAGGAGGGAGATATAGAGGAAGTTTAAGAGAGAGAGAAAGATAGGAGGGAGATATAGAGGTTGTTTAAGAGGGAGAGAGAGAGAAAGATAGGAGGGAGATATAGAGGTAGTTTAAGAGAGAGAGAGAAAGATAGGAGGGAGATATAGAGGTAGTTTAAGAGAGAGAGATAGAAAGATAGGAGGGAGATATAGAGGTAGTTTAAGAGAGAGAGAGAAAGATAGGAGGAAGATATAGAGGTAGTTTAAGAGAGAGAGAGAGAGAAAGATAGGAGGGAGATATAGAGGAAGTTTAAGAGAGAAAGAGAGAGAAAGATAGGAGGGAGATATAGAGGTAGTTTAAGAGAGAGAGAGAGAAAGATAGGAGGGAGATATAGAGGTAGTTTAAGAGAGAAAGAGAGAGAAATAGGAGGGAGATATAGAGGTAGTTTAAGAGAGAGAGAGAGAAAGATAGGAGGGAGATATAGAGGTAGTTTAAGAGAGAAAGAGAGAGAAAGATAGGAGGGAGATATAGAGGTAGTTTAAGAGAGAGAGAGAGAGAAAGATAGGAGGGAGATATAGAGGTAGAATAAGAGAGAGAGAAAGAGAGAGAAAGATAGGAGAGAGATACAGAGGTAGTTGAAGAGAGAGAGAGAAAGATAGGAGGGAGATATAGAGGTAGTTTATGAGAGAGAGAGAGAAAGATAGGAGGAAGATAAAGAGGTAGTTTAAGAGAGAGAGAGAAAGATTGGGGGGAGATATAGAGGTAGTTTAAGAGAGAGAGAGAAAGATAGCAGGGAGATAGAGTGAGAGTGAAAGAGACAGAAGGCGGGAGAAAGTTGAAGAGATAGAAGGTGTGAGATACAGAGTGAGTGAGTTGAAGAGATAGAAGGTGTGAGATACAGAGTGAGTGAGTTGAAGAGAAAGAAGGTGTGAGATACAGAGTGAGTGAGTTGAAGAGATAGAAGGTGTGAGATACAGAGTGAGTGAGTTGAAGAGATAGAAGGTGTGAGATACAGAGTGAGTGAGTTGAAGAGATAGAAGGTGTGAGATACAGAGTGAGTGAGTTGAAGAGATAGAAGGTGTGAGATACAGAGTGAGTGAGTTGAAGAGATAGAAGGTGTGAGATACAGAGTGAGTGAGTTGAAGAGATAGAAGGTGTGAGATACAGAGTGAGTGAGTTTAAGAGATGGGAGACATTTTTTTTACAAATATTTATTGCTTTCTTTGAAGGTCCTAAGTGGTCTGATCAAACGGGCCCTCGCCATACGTCCGTTGCGAGGACTTTCGGTTATTTAGGTCCTGGGGAAGTGTCCGAGATGAGAAGAGACGAAAATAGTGAACCTCGATAAGTCTGTCTGGCGGGAAACTTTTTTTTTTAGTTTCTTTTTTGTTTTTTTACTTTTGAGAGACGGAAGAATTTTATCTCTGGAACGATTCACGGCTGGAGATATTGATGACGATACTACACATGTCTGTGTTTGTACATGTCTGTCTGTTGTCTGTGTTTGTACATGTCTGTCTGTTGTCTGTGTTTGTACATGTTTGTCTGTTGTCTGTGTTTGTACATGTTTGTCTGTTGTCTGTGTTTGTACATGTCTGTCTGTTGTCTGTGTTTGTACATGTCTGTGTTTGTAATGTCTGTGTGTGTACATGTCTGTCTTTTGTCTGTGTGTGTACATGTCTGACTGTTGTCTGTCTTTTGTCTGTGTTTTTACATGTCTGACTGTTGTCTGTGTTTGTACATGTCTGTCTTTTGTCTGTGTTTGTACATGTCTGACTGTTGTCTGTGTTTGTACATGTGTGTGTGTGTACATGTCTGTCTTTTGTCTGTGTTTGTAATGTCTGTCTGACTTTAAAAAAAAACGACGAATCTCTCGAAGATGATCAAACCCCAAACCTTCAGAGTTAGAAGGAACTACACCTTTATCCGGCCCTGAAAATGTGATTTTAGTTGGCAGTGTAAGCCAGTTCGCTAGTTTGGGGATATTTTTTCTCGAATATGTGTGTGAGTGAGAGGAGAGAGACAGAGACAGAGAGAGTTTGTTTATTAATAGCGGTCTGTATTAGATCAGTCTAAAAGTCTACGGGCGCGTGTGTTTGTGATATCTAGCTAGACAGTTTTAGAATTTATATTTCTCTAAAACGCGATGTGCTGCTGATGTGCTGTTACTAAATATATACTTCGAGACATATAAGTGTGTGACTGCTTCCCTCCCATGTCAGTCATCTTGATTGTTTCTTCTGCACTCACATTCTACTAGATAGGATTCTAGGATTTTTTTTTTTAAAAAAAGGAGAAAAGAAATCGACAACAGTTGATAACGATGCCTGCAAGTGTTGATAAATTGATGTAACCAACAGAGATAACCAAGCAAAAACAAAAAATGCGTGTGTCTGTGCTAACCTACGAATCTAAAATACGAATGAAGCGCTTAGCCCCATTTCCCCCACTCACACTCCCTCCCCACCTCACGCCCCCCCCCCCACTCCCGTGAATGTTTTATCTATCATACCCCAAGGGTATCCTATATTTAGCTTAGATCTCTCTTAACATGTAACAATAAAAAAAAAATGTTATAAAAATGTTATAAAAATGTTATAAGTTATAAAAATGTCTTGGGCCGTGACCCCAAAAAATTTTTAATAGTTTACAAAAAAAAATTGTCAAGGATTCTGAGATTATGATTTTTAGATAGATGAATAGATGACAAAACATTGATAATACGAGTTGACTTTTTTTAAACCAAATCTATATCTGGTGTGTGTTTTTAATTTCCTGTTTGCATATTCCCGATTATTTTCCCATTCACCCAACGTAATTAACGTTTCAAAGAATTAACAAAAACAAAAATGTGCACATATACATTCAGCAGGGATGCACACCTTGTAGTCCTAGTCCCTGTTAGAAAAAAACTTTTTTTTTTTATCTAAGGACATGTGCTATAGTGGTTCGATCCTCGGTGAGGCCCATGAAATTTTTCCAGGTGAAATGTGTTTCAAAGTCGTCCCAGAAGTCCACCAGCTTTAAATAGGTACCTGACTTAAAGTTGGGTAAGTAAAGGCGGCTGGGCGTTGTGATAACCACACAATCCCTTCATAAGCCGAGGTTATAGAAACAGATCAATTCTACACTTCATCTGCCCCGATGGCCCGTTAGGGCTAAGCGAACTTTACATGTGCTACAGCTGTGGTCCCCAACCTTTTTCTCTCCGCGGACCGTTCGACGCGTGATAATTTCACCGCGGCCCGCTGTGTAAACGTTGATCACTTATATTTTGGCTTGTTTTCATTTACAAGGCTACTGCCGCTCACAGCTCCAGGTTAACCTCTCGTCCATGGAAAGTCGTACAATCCCCAGAGAAATACACCACAGTAAATAAAATTGAAATAATATTTCTTGGGCGGCCCGGTACCATTTGAACCACGGACCGGTACTGGTCCGCGGGCCGGGGGTGTTGGGGACTACTGTGCTATAGTGCGTGACAAAACTGTCATCAGCATTTGCGGCAGTAATTCGTATCAATGATCCAGTGCCGAACCTAGAAATTTGGGGGCCCGGGGGGCTTGGTGTCTTTGGGGTCCCCTGCATTTAGACATTTGACACCATGACATGAGATAATGTACTTAATATTTAATGTAAAAAAAAATTGTGTGCCCTTCTTAAGCTGGGGCCCGGGGAGACTATCAAATTCGGACCCCCCTCCCCATACCCTAGATACGCCGCTGCAATGATCATTTTAATGTGGCCGCCAAACGTTGTCCACACGTTTCCCTTTTTCGTGTTCAGGATCTTGTCGGGCCTCTAATTTATCTCCTTCGTTAATACTTCATAATATGTCCGCATTCTTTAAGATCAACATCACAAATGCCTCTTGAACATCACACACCAAATGACACTTGGGGAAAATACTCGCTAATACACAACAGCGAACACTTTAAATATTCCATCAGTAATAAGAACAATGTATTCACAAAGAAATAATATAAGTTTATTGCATCAAATCTTTAAAAAAAAAGAATGATGACAAAATAACAATAAAGTCCAGACAAATAGTGTAGTCACCAACGGCCCAACTTTTACACTCGTCAACTAGCACTTGTCCCATACGATAAACTCTTTACTGTACGCTTAACTCCCTTCTCCACGTTCACATACAACCACCTTCCCTCCTAACCCCTGATCTCTTCAGCCAAATACAGCCATACTCCACTGGTCACACTGGTCACTCCGGTCACTCTCCATTCACTACTTTGATCTTCCCCCCTTTTCACGATCAAACCCACGCCCAGCCCCGTAGCGTGACAATTTTACAGGATGGGGCCAGGCATTCTACAGCAGGGGCCAGGCAATAGCAGGGGGGCCAGGTAATACGTTTTACTAAGTTAAAAAAATAAGCGGGGGGGCAGACAAAACGCAGGGGTGTCCGCCCCCCCTGCCCCTCCCCGAACGCTACGGGCCTGCCCACGCCATGCCATTCAAACACGCTAACTGACCCTACACAGCTCTCACACCCAAATATAATATTCTGTGATAGCAGATATTCTACAGTGTAGCTCACAAACTAATGCCGCACAACACTAAGTAACATGACTCCAAACAAAAATATTTTCAAACACTACCTTCAATTTTGAGGACCGCCAAATCTACCTGTGGGTTTTTTTTTCTTTTTACTACAGCCAGTGTATTATCTTTACTTTTGGCCCTGTTTCATTAATGTATTATTTTTATAGGTCGATCCCATCTCTGTGAGCAGTGGGAAAATGTTCTGGATTCTGCTCACGCTATTTTTTTTTTCGGTAGTATAGGTGGTGAAAAGGTGGGTTTGAGGGGGAGAGAAAAAAAAGGTCATTTCTAAAAATATATCCACCCTCCCCCCCCCCCCTGTACCCTACAGTCTTGTCCTGTTTTTTTTTTGTTTTTGTTGTTTTATTATTCTTTTTTGCCACACTGAGACAGACACGTACATTATTGGTTGGCAACAGTCTTTTTAGTCTCAAAAATGAAAGTAAAACAAAATCGGGAATACCCGATCTATCCGCCCACCCAATGCTATCTCCTTCCATCTTTGTGTGTATATTCGCTTATGTTTAATTTAAAAACAGCTTTGCGAGGGGTAAAAGAGTTGTGGGGAGGAGGGGACGGCTGATATATATATTTTTTTTTGTGCTTTTGTTAAATAAACACCTGGGCTGGAAAACAATCGTATATTCTAGAAATCTAAGAAGACGTAAACTGATACAAATTTCTTCCCCTTTACAAACCTCTCAGTGATGTTATTCTGTTATTCTCTTTTGTTTGCTGTTAGCATCTAATAGGAAAACTTACACATCGAAAAGGTGAGATCTTGAAATACGAAAAAAAAAAAACTGTTGATATACAATACCGACCCCAGACCCCTTCCCCCCCCCACTCCCACGTACACGCGTAGGCACCAATACACACAGGCTCCCTGGTAAATCAGTTTGTATATTTATTTACCCCCCCCCTCCCCCACGGTCTAACGCATCTGCTTCTTCATTATATACACACACACATACATCATATTACATCAAGGTAAACTGATCAGTTAGAGACACAAACACCCACACACCCACAACCCCCCCCGATACAAATACTCAAACGAATGTTTGCTTACCATGCCGCCCCCCCCCCACCTTTCCCCTCCCATCGGGGAAAGAGCTCATGCGATTAAGACTTGCGTGAAAGGGGCATTCAGTTAATGGCAGGGCCGTTCTGAAAGATGTCCAAAACTAGGTGACTTCTTCCCCCCTCACCCCTCCAACTGCCCAAGAGCCCCATTCTCTGCATACATTCTTATAAAATATGTATCGTATCTCAAACAGTCTCTAACACTAGAACCCCCCCAAAAATCTCTGCCTTCGCCTAGTGCCCCCAAACAACTCTGACACTCTATGTCTATGGCCCCAAATATGTCTGACACTTTCTGTCTTTGGCCCTCAAATATCTCTAACAGTTTCTGCTTAATGCCCCGAAAACCTAATAAGGGGGTCTAATTTAAATGTATTCTCAATTCGTGATACGCGAGTGACGTACTGGATGCAGCGCAAACCTACAAGCTGATGTTGTATCGTGAGTAAATATTCCCCGTATCAGCCGATAAAGGGCCACATTGACTCTCCGATAAATAGGATGCACACCACAGAATACAAATCTATATAAATAATAGCGATTTTGGTTATGCGTTCAATCGAAAGTAAATAATTCTTCTTCTTCTTCTTTGTTCTCGATATATGATTATGGAGGATTTCAAACGACCAGGCCTATAGTTATGATGAACTGCACGGTGGCATCCAGGTCCGTTTCGCTCCCATAAAGTTTTTGTTTGAAGGAGGTTATCTGTGGCCAGAACCTGTTGCGAGCTGTGTCATGTAAGGGGCATGTTTGGAGAACATGTTCTGCATTCTCTGGAGACATCCCACATGGGCAGTCCTCACTGTTTCCAATGCCTAGCCTTCGGAACATGTGTTGTCTTAGTCTGTTGTGCCCAGTTCTGAGTCTGAAGATAATATTTTGAGCTTGTCTGGGAAGATTATAATAGGGGTCGTTTTTGTCATGATCTGGGTGATTCCTCATCCATTCCTGCTGGATCCGTTCACCTATACAGCCCTGCATTTCTTCCTCATCCAGAGGGACATCCACCTGTATTTCTTTGCTGCCAGATTTTGCCTATTGGTCAGCAATCTCATTTCCATCTACCTTGGTGTGTCCTGGTATCCATAGTAAAGAATTAATACAACAGTATTCCAGTTTAAAATACGACCATGAAAAAATCGGATCTGCCCGCGTTATTTTATAAAACTGACTCTTTTGAAGTTACCGGTGCGGCTTGGATGGAGGGAACTGATTGTCCGTGTCACTTCAGTGACCCCCCCCCCTCTTGACGAATCGATCGATCGGCCCTTTGATTACGTGAAAAAGGTGGATAAATGATGAGGGGTGTCTGGTGTCACTGGTCAATACACGTTGGAACTGTTCGAGATACTGGCAAAAATTGGTCACGGTAAACGTTCCCCCGCTATATCTCCCGTGGTGCCTCCATGGCCATTGCACTGTCGGCTATGGTGGGGGATGAAAGAAGGGCACTATCAAATTTGTCCCATTCGTGGTTTGCAGGATCTAAGAGATTTCATCTCATCCTCACAGGGACTTCACACCCACACACTGGCAGAAATAGTCAGTTCACCGATGCGGGTGGGGTGAGGGTGGAGTGGGATTATAAAAAACCTGCCCCTGTATGTGACCCCTGCTGATTAGCAGAGGCGTACCCGGGGAGGGAAGGTGGGGTCTAAATTCGAAAGTCCATCCGGGCCCCATTAAATATTAAGTACATTTTCTCTCATTTTCAAAGAGTCGAATGTCAAAATGCAGGGGCCCTCCATAAAGAGGCAAAGCCCCCCCCCCGGCTCCCTCAAATCCTTAGGTTCGGCACTGCTGATTTGACCCGCGTGTAAAATGTCGCCGTCAACCCCCACCCCCAGGGCCGCCGAGAGGGGGCAGGGGGGTCATTGCCAGGGGGCCCGCATCTGTAAGAGGGGCATAAAGGCGGCCCGGCAGCCCCGACCATGTCAATTTTTTCACGACTCATTGTTTATTAAGGGGCCCGCAATGATGTCCTGCCCTGGGGGGGCCGCGTTGGCTCTCGGTGCCACTGCCTACCCCCACCCCCCCATGAACGTCTGGTGTGTATTTACATTTTTTTTGGTGTATCTCTGTTTCAGGACCCACTACTACACGACCTACAAGGAGCGTTACGAGCCCCACCACATCACCAGGTACAAGTGCTGTACCGGCTGGCAGGCGAACGAGGACGGCAACTCGTGCAATAACAGTGAGTACCGGACTATTTTTAGAGTTTTTTAAAAATGTGACAGCGGACTGGGGCACTGAGGGCCCCCCCAAATATCTCTGACACTCTCTGCCTAGGGCGGGGGCGCCGCTTCTATTGGTTGGGGGTGGGGAGGTGGGTGGATAGAAACTCCATCATATGGCAATATGGTACATCAGCCGACTTAAAATGAATTTTACCGATTTACTGGAGTGTGTGTGCGCGCGTGTGTGTGTGTGCGCGTGTGTGTGTGTGCGTGTGTGTCGCGCGTGATTCATGGCCTCAGTGGAAGGTGAGTTGATATGGGTGGGGGTGTTGATAGGGGTGGGTGTGAGATTAACTGGCCCTGTTTGAGTCAAAGCCGCCACCTCCCTTGTTGAGTGTGGGGACATTTAATGAAGATATACACTACCGTGGGGGGCTTTTATCCTGGTATGGGTGGGGGGGGGTCTTTTATCCGGGGCCTTTGGTCCGAGGTCTTTTGGCGCTTTTGTCCGGATATCAGCCCTATGATAGTAAGGTCAACTTTATTTTGTTTACATTTGGAAAACAAAACTCTTTACGACAGTTAACGTATTGCACAGTACACATTGCATTCAAAATGTAACCCTTTCCCAAATATTAGCGAAATAATACAAGTCCATCAACCCCTCTCCGTCTAATTATATAACATTTGACAGGAAATTTGAGAATTGCTAAAAAAAAAAATAAACCAATAAATATAGTAAATATAATAAAAACGTTTGAACGATAAATAAAAAGAGGTTTTTTTGGCTTTTGAAGAACCAATTTCTTTTTTAATTCCGTGTCATTTCTATAGTTTCATGTCTGATACATTTATCAGCTCCGACAACAAAGCTGGCCGTTTGTTTGCCCTCGACAAGTGACTGGCTAACTAAATGCTTGCCGAGTAACCCAGGAATTTCGTGATCATGCCAGTGAATCGTCTGTTTCAGCTTTGTAAAACGTAGTATTCTGTAATTTCCGGTTACTCTATAACCTAATTATAGCATTTGTTTCTTATTCATTTGTGTATTATAAATGAGTTTTTTTTTATTTCGTAAGTTTTCGAAAATTTTTAAACACTCCAAATGATTAGTCATATACTATAATCAGTGCCGTAGCGAGCTTAACTCGCGCCCGGGGCACAATACCTTTTTAGCGCCGCCCCCCCCATTCGAAAACTATATAATATTATATATATAATATATCATTTGGGGCCCCTTTGTGAGAAGCGCACGGGGCATGGTGCCACCTCTCCTTGCCCATCCCTCGCTACTCCTCTGACTATAGTTATTTTGTTTATTTGTAACACTTGAAAAGTAAACGAATCTTGTTTGCCTTGATAAACTCAGTTGTACTAAGCAGAGGCGTACCTAGGTGGGGGGGAAGTGGATGTGGGTTCAAATGCAAAAGTCTCATCCCGGGCCCCAGCTTGAGGAGGGCCCTCGAATTTTTTTTTACTTAAAATAGTAAGTACATTATCTCATCTCATGGTATCGAATGTCAAAATGCAGGGGCCCCCAAAGAGGTCAATCCCCCGGGCCCCCCAAATCCCTAGGTTCGGCACTGGTACTAAGAAAAAAAAAAGAAGACAATATATCACCATGGTAACCTAAAATTGTAGGAGGAGATAATTCTTTTTCATTTTAAACAATTATTTTTTTTTATTTTAATATTGTCTGCTAAATTATTGCCTGCTTTCAATTTTCTGATGTCTTGTCTAATTGTTTTTTTTTTTTAAATGTTTTCATCTGTTTTCTTAATTTGTCTGGTGGCTTGTCAGGTTTTTAATCCAACGAAGTTTGTTTTAGCACAAAGTCATTGAATGAAATTAAAAAGACCTAAAAAAAAATTCTAGACACGTTGCGTCACTTCTGTCTATCGTCTTGTCAATCAAATGGGATTCCGTAAAGTGCATATCTGGCTGGTCGTCGTCTGGTTGTTTATGTCGTCTGCCGTGTTGCGTCGTCTGCTGTTTAAAACTGTTTACTGACAAGATAGAAATCTATGAGTTAGGAGCTGGATCCGCAGCCTCCCTTACAAGCATGTCGGAACGCCCTGAACACAAGGTATTGGATTCAGCCATTTCATACCCTCTTCACCCGCCCTCATACACATGTTCCTGCACAAACAAACACACACACACACAAACACTATCATACTTAAACCATTTATTAGCGCCACACACCTTTGCACGATACGCACACAGACAGACAAACACACACACAGACAAACAGCCATACAGACAAACAGACTTTGAGTAGAGCTAAACTCATTTCTCCCACGAAGAAAACATCCATTGACTTTTGAAAAAGTTTGTAAACTATTTTTTTTTTTAAATTGGGCTTTGACATGCCAGCCAAAACCACTCCAGGTCACACATAGACAGACAGAATCATACTCACACGCATGTACTCACTAAAACACGCATTCATGAACGCACACAGAAACATACACGGGGATATGAAAACAAGTGAGATAGAGAAAGAGGAAGAGAGAAAGACAAAGAAAAGAGGAGAGAAAGAGAGAGAGGTGAAGAGAGAGAGAGAAATAGAGAATGAGGAAGAGAGAAAGAGAGAGATGGGAGAGAGAAAATAGAAAGAATGAGATGGGAGAGAGAAAATAGAGAGAAAACAGAAAGAATGAGGAAGAGGGAAAGAGAGAGATGGGAGAGAAAAATAGAGAGAAAGAATGACGAAGAGGGAAAGAGACAGATGGGATAGAAAAGAAAAAGAGAGGAGAGGATAGAAAGCGAGTGTTTTCAAAGGTCGTGGACAAATGACCTTTACAAAACAAAAAGTTATTCAAAAATTCATTTAAAAAAAAGCAGTTAGTTAAACACAATTAAATAAAATGCATTCCAAAAAATGAACAATATGAATAATTAAAAATCGAATTCATATGTCGTGGCACTGCTGTTTGTGCAGTGCTTTTATATTGTCATCTCTGCATACAAACCTCGCCCGTGCTGGTCATGCCCATGGGGAAAATATGTAACTGGCGCTTAATGGGCTCGAACCAGTTATCACACTACGAACCGGATATGGCTCACAAACAAAGCGCCACCAAAATCATCCCCGCATCCAATCAGAGAGTTCCTAATTACGATATCTTTGTAAATCATAATCTCACAAAATCTGCCGCGCACACCTCGTACACTTTGTTTATACGAAACGAAGTCTGTGTTAAATGTTTCTTTACAGTTCACACAGGGTTAACTTATCCTTAAATACATAATCGTCTAGCCCGTGTGTCTCCCGTCAGGTAGTTTTCATATCGTGCGGTGTATGCGCTGTAACACTGTGTCTCCCTCGCAGGTAGTTTTCATATCGTGCGGTGTATGCGTTGTATTTCATACATTTCTTTGTTATTTCTGTTCATATATTATTCTGTTCGTGACAATAAAGGCCACATGTTCTCTTTTCTATTGCAGTATTTCGTATATTTCTTTGTTATCCCTTCTGTCGGATTTCATTCAGCCAGCTTCAGCAGGCTTTTGCACTAGTATAATACATTAAGTATTACATTTTCTTCCCTCTTGCACGGGTATGCTCTTCTTACCTGTAAGTTACCTGTCACGATTCACCCATTACCTGTTTCTGTCTGTCTTTCAATTCTTCCCTCCCCCCCCCCCTCTCCCCTTCTATCTCGCACTGCATCGCTTGCTCTTACCTGCAGATATCAGCTTCGACATACATGTAACACATTCAGATTATCAGCCTGATAAGCATAAAAAAATAAACCAAGGTAAGCGATGAAGGTAAAGATGTATGTTTTGACCCGTCTGAAAAGCATCTAGGACACACGAAAACAAATTATGGTTATTTTGTTTTAATAAGAGTTCGTGTTACTTTATAACCTTCACAATATTTTTCGGTGCGAAAGTTGACTGTACAAAAATGGGTTTACAAAAAAATCTTAAATTGTTAAGCCATTGCATCGATTAGAGCTATCGCAAGTGGCTGGGCAACCCAGTACCCAGTAGGAAGGGTAGTGCGGGGTTCTGTGGCCGCACATGGCGCCAAATTGGGAAAAAGGGGCGCCGAATTTGGAAGGGGGCGCCGAATTAACAAGAGCGGTGTTAAAAGTTTTTTGCAATTTTCAGATTCGGATTAGGGCGCTAAAGAAATGAACTTCACACAGGGCGCCAAAAAAGCTAGCGACTACATATATAATAATTAGTTTAAATACTATTAAAGAATTTTGATTTGTGTATATGTATTAGTAATTTAAAAATAAATTGATATGATAATATATCAAGCAACAAATTATCACTACACATTCTTTAAAAATAAAAATACATCATTTCTATGCAATACAAAACAGACCGTATGCCGTTTTATTTAAATTTTAAGTGCCCTTTCAATTAGGACACCTGGTTTCTTAGAAGTGTTTCATTTTACAATATACTACCAATGTCCATGTCCGTATTAACGGCATAATGTGTCCCCAATAAAATCATTGCGTTGCCCCGCGTGCGGGGGGGGGGGCAGGAGGGCCGGTCTCCCCTGCGTTTTGTCTGGTTCCCTCTGCTTATTTGTTCTATTTAGTAAAATGTATGACCTGCCCCCCCCCCCCCGCTATTGCCTGGCCCCTGCTGTAGAATGTCTGGCACCTGCTGTAGAATTTTCACGCTACGGGGCTGCCGCAACCCCGGTGATATCCACTGGAAAGAATGAAATATACATGATCTTTTAAGCTTTGGGGCCCCCCTAATTTGTAAATGTCAGCGTGGGTTCACGGGCTATGACGGCCCTGCCAAACGAAAACCTACTTGTCTAGTTCTATAAGGTAGGCGCCGTCCCTGTTATGAAATTTTTCCTCTGGCACAGATGCAATATATTTTCTCTCGAACTTGTTTACATTTACCCGAAGACTTAAAACAAAGTTCCATAACTCGATTTAGCTGTATTATCTTCCCCTGGTAACCCCAGCAAATAACGGAAGTCGCAGTGCAGCTCTTGCAAGACGATGGCAGCGATATTGCGTCATTATGATCTTTTTTTTTTGTCTTATTTGCATGGCGTCTGTTTAACGTCATACACAAGATGGCGTCATATATTTCCAGGAAGGCGGCCGAGACTAGGAGGAAAATTTCCACAAGATCTTTTTTTTTTTGCTTTCGGCATAGAAATGATGACCTCTGTCATATTCGGGAAATGGGAATGTGTCTAAGTATTTTCTTCTCTTTAAATTATTAATTTTTTGTATCATTTTCTTATTTCTCTAATGATATTTTTTATTATATATTTTTTTGATATTACAAAAGAACATGAGGAGAAATCTTTCAAATCTCTGGCCACGTTGTTTGGAGTCGTATTCGTCTGGCTGTGGGTTTGATCCCCAGTTACTATCGCAATAGGGTAATGTCACGCGCAAAATACAATTGATCTCTGTTTCCTTTATATTTGGATCAAGCAAAAATTTCGTTTTTGATTGCTCTATTTTTAAGCACTTTGATAACATCATGTTCTGCACGTTCTAGATTCTTACTGCTTTGATAGCATCATGTTCTGCACGTTCTAGATTCTTACTGCTTTGATAGCATCATGTTCTGCACGTTCTAGATTCTTACTGCTTTGATAGCATCATGTTCTGGACGTTCTAGATTCTTACTGCTTTGATAGCATCATGTTCTGCACGTTCTAGATTCTTACTGCTTTGATAGCATCATGTTCTGCACGTTCTAGATTCTTACTGCTTTGATAGCATCATGTTCTGCACGTTCTAGATTCTTACTGCTTTGATAGCATCATGTTCTGCACGTTCTAGATTCTTACTGCTTTGATAGCATCATGCTCTGTACTTTCTAGATTCTTACTGCTTTTATCAACCTTATAGTGCTACGAACGGACTGGCGGTCAAGCGGTGTATATAACGCATGACTGTCGACCTGAGGGTTCTGGATTCGATCCCTTTCTCCTCTTTTTCTCATCTCTCCCTTCCTCCTCCCTCCCTCTCTCTCTTTCCTCCCTCCATCCCTCTCTCCCTCCCTCCCACCCTCCTCCCCCCTCTCTTTCCTCACTCTCTCCCTCCCTCCCTCCCTCCCTCTCTCTCTCTCTCTCTCTCTCTCTCCACTCTCAACTCAGTCTTACTGTCCGCTTGTCTGTGCTTAATTGAAACGCAGAATTTAAAACTCCCCATCATGTCTAAATGCGACCAGAGAAAAAGCCTTTATTTATTTTTGTCTTAAACAATAGCTGAAAACCGCATTCACGCACTTGCAATGAAATTATACCTCTCCCCAAAAACTTTTATCATTTCAATTGTCTTGGCCTGGAAATGGAGACTTGTGGAAGTGTCAAGACCGCTGTCTTCATAAGGAAGATAACCTTTAGCACTCACGCTCACCTTAGAGGGCACATAACTTTTATTCCTTACCCCCTTCCCCCGCCTCCACATAAATGATCTCCCCTTTGAATACGGTTAACAAAACTTTTTTTTTGTTTTTTGTTTTTTTTTTAAATCGAGGCGGTGATTAAGCTGTGTTGTACCAGGCGCTAACAAGGTCGTCCAACTCTGTATACATAAAGGCAGTCAAGGTTTTTATTTTTATTTTACCACCTAGAATTAAACTAAGATTTACGTCACTACTGATAGATGTATTCTTGGCCTCCTGTGGAAACCACTGAATGCAATTCACTGTATAAATAAAAAAAAAAAAATGTGTTTAGTTCTTTAACCTTGAATGATTGTACATGTTTAGTTCTTTAACCTTGAAGGATTGTACATGTTTAGTTCTTTAACCTTGAATGATTGTACATGTTTAGTTCTTTAACCTTGAATGATTGTACATGTTTAGTTCTTTAACCTTGAATGATTGTACATGATTACGTCAGAGCCCCGCCATCAAATCTAGGAACTTCCATAATTAATGGCGGCCAAAAAAGTCGTGATGGAAACACAACGGGGGTTTCCAATATCTTTGAATGCATGACTTGAGTTTAATTCTCGCTTCACAAAGTACCCGGGGCAAAACATTGTGTGTGTGTGGGGGGGGGGAGTCGGGTTTCTGATAAGTAAACTTCCCTTACCTACCGGGCCATCGGGGCAGATGAAGTGTAGAATTCATCTGTTTCTATAACCTCTGCAAATGAAAGGGATTGTGTGGTTAGCACAACGCCCAGCCGTCTTTAATTCCCCAACTTAATTCGGTCCCCATGGACTTAGCTGGATGGACTTGTGGGACGACTTTGAAACTAATTTCACCTGGGGAAATTCACATGGGCCTCACCGAGGATTGATGTCGGACTCCCAGGTCGACAGTCGAGTATCTACACCGGTAAAAATAATATGCACCCCAGTCAAGTGCTATACAGGCCCCCGACATGACTGGTGCCCCATTGGGAACAGGGCAAGTCCCCTTTAACAGCATTTCGAACCCCTGGGCAAACAAATCAAAATAGTTTTAAAAAATACAATGTATGATGATAGGGACTTCAAAACTCTTTAATGGCTATGCCAGCCCGCGGGCTAAATGCGGCCCAGCCGGACTGTATTATTCAGGCCCGCCCTTTGTTTCATAGTGAAGCACACACCACATCACTATCTCTCATATGACATTTTCACGAAATTTATACTAGTTCACGTCAACACTATACCCAGCTATTCTTTATGCGGTCCGCTGTTATAATTTACGAGACCGATGTGGCGCGACTCTCAAAAAAAGTTTGCCCACCCCTTGGGGTTAGCCTGGCTTAGCGAGAGGCCATATGCAGAAACTGTACACTTAACTCCTTCACGCAAGTATGACTGTTTTCCTGCAGTAGAGGCGTCTAATGCGCCATGGGGGTGGAGGGGGGGGGAGGGTAAGTTAACCCGGGCGCCAGTGTCATCATCAAATCCCGTCACCAGTCACGTTTGCAGATGCCACCCACCAAGTTCACAAAAACTTTCATCTACCTCTTCCAATATTTTTTTTCTACTTTTACCGCCCGTAAGTTGTTTATTCTTTTTTTTTAAACGTAAACCTCCTGACAAATTGGCCTCCTTCTCGAAAACAGCAAAAACACTATTGTAAGTATGAACAATGAACGCTTTGCTTCATATTTTTCCGCCGATGTTAGGATGTGAAGTTATGCAAATTAACGATGGTTGATGTCATTCATTGTGCGCATGAATACATTCTGTTATCACTAGTTCCGTAGTTTGTTTACTCATTATTTTTTTTTTAAATCTAGTCTCGGATGTTTTTAAGCCCTTCACGGCTCCCTGCGGTGTTCTCACAAAGGCTTGTCACTCAAAGGGAAAAGACAACTCCCCTGGGTGGATTTAAAGTCTTTTAAGTAATACCAGTTGTCGTCCTTTGAGGGATTTCGCTGTTTTATCTCAGTTGGTATTATTATTATCATTTCATTAAAACGATTCCGGTCGGCTCAATGAGATCGCGAATGGAATGTAAATAAGAATTTGATATCTTTTTTTTTTAAAGTTTTAGTATAGAAACACTCATTGGGGCGGTGAAGAACGCTCGACTGTCGACAGGAGGGAGTCCCAGGTTCGAACCTCAGTGAGAACCTTGGGGTTTTTTTTTTTCTTCAGCTCGTGGTGAAAGTCCCACTAGTCCACCCAGCATTAAGTTTGGAACCTCACACTTTAAAGTTAAAGCTGTAACGGCGGCTAGTCATTGTGGTAGTCATACAATCCGCCTTGACCACTGAAACGGACGCTGCTATCCTCTTTAATAATTTTAACATAAACGGAGACAATTTTTAGGTTTTCGTAGTGCCCATCTTTCATCCCCACCACAGTCGGTAGTGAAATGGCCATGGAGGAGCCACGGGAGATTTGAGGGGGGGGGACTTTCACCATATAAGTGAGCCATGATGTTGACACATGATTGTGAGCCATGATATTGACTTATGATTGTTAGCCATGATAGCTAGCCATGATTGTGAGCCATGATAGTTAGCCATGATATTGACTTATGATTGTTAGCCATGATTGTGAGCCATGATAGTTAGCCATGATATTGACTTATGATTGTTAGCCATGATTGTGAGCCATGATAGTTAGCCATGATATTGACTTATGATTGTTAGCTATGATTGTGAGCCATGATAGTTAGCCATGATATTGACTTATGATTGTTAACCATAATAGCTATCCATGATTGTGAGTCATGATTGTGAGCCATGGAAGTGAGACATAATAGGGAATCATAATAGAAAATCATGATAGTGAAATATGATAAAAGCAAGGGCGAGTAAGGGGGAGGGGGGGCCTCTAACAACTCTGCCCTCTTACTAATACTCAACGGTGTGTGTGTGTAGGCCCAGTCTGTCTTTATTGTTTGGTTAATGGATGACTTACTGTGATGTATCGCCGCCTCCTGTTTGTCTTCGTATCAAGTTCCAACAAACAGATTCGACCACATAGCGCGGGTGGAAGTGGGCAAACCGGTGGGGTGGGGGGTGTGGATAGGAAACCTTCGTCAAACCCCGCGGCACACCGTTTGCATGCGTCAGTATTGACGGATAATTGAAGATGCCGGATAATTGAAGATTTCTGTATGATGCATATATTAAATAGAAAATGACCACAGTTATAGTCTTTTGAAGGAAAAAAAAATAAACATTAAGTGAAAAGAAGATAAGATTGTATTATTTACCTACTAAATAAAATACAGTTCAGATGATTCTACAGATTTTCTATTCAGTTTTCATGCATGACTAGAAGATGAATCATTCTTTGACTTGCTAAAGTTGTTATTTTCTGCATAAACCTAAGTTTTGTTTTTTTTTTCCTTACACGGTCCTGCATACGCTCCTGCTAAAGCGAATAGGCTTCCCACTTCCTATCACTGACGTAATACAACTTAATTTATGAAAGTATTTAAAATATGCCAGCTTTCCCAGGGTCGTCATATCATGTAGGAACCCTCGAACGTAAAGGGTCAACGAAAGTCTAAAACGTGAAATTTCAGATAAGCAAGTGACTAAACACTTTTCTAGCGCGGGGGCCCCATTTAGATGAAATATTGCTAAGGGTTCGTGACTATCATAACTTGCCCCCCCCCTCTCCCTTCAGATCCACATTTCTTATTTAAATCAAACAACCAAAACCTCTCCTACCTAACTTTTAATTCAATCTGTATTGTTGATTTTTTTTTTTAAATTTTTGCCAGGGTTGTGCAGCAGTTCCTTGTGCTACAACGGGGGACAGTGCAACGGCGGATATACACCTTCGTGTTCCTGCCCTCCGGGCTATCAAGGGGCTCGGTGTCAGTACGGTAAGTGGCTCAATGTTACTCGTGTCAGAAATATCGAGGTATAGACCGCAGGCACTTTGTAATCTTAGGCTCGACCGCAACATATTTGACGTACCAGTATGCACTAGTGCTGCACAAGTATGCACCAGTACTTACACGTGTAAAGTGCATGCGGTGCGAGAGTGCATGTCGAGGCCGCAAGTATTTGGTGAGATGTAATATTTATGCTTGGATTACAGACAGGGATAGGAGCAGGTATCGCGTTCGAAAGTACATGAGATTTATATGCCTTGTGACTCAGGTAATATGTAGTCTATTTTAAACATGGGTAACACATGAACGAAAATAAACGAAAGAAGTGTTACGGTGCTCAGTGTTATGTTTCGGTAAGTGCACTCCATCAGTGTTTTGTATGCACTAAAACCAAACATTTCAAGAGACAGGATCGCTTAACGGTAGAGTTGAAGCGGGGGGGGGGGGGGGGCTCCGCCATATCATCTTGCCCCCTCCCCCCCACCCCTGAACTCTCCACCAAATGTGGGCACATAATTTCTCACTCATTCAACCACGTGCCAGATTCAAAAACTTCGGAGGCCCCCCCCTCAGACAAAGTATCCAAAAAGGATGCCACCAAGAACAGGGCCCCCCTGAAATGTGTTTATGAAGGCCCCATTACACTTGTGAGCCGCCGTACTTGAAGGTATCAAATTCAATCTCGAGCCAGGTTTCATGTATTTTTAATAAGGTTACCTGATTCATAGATCAGTGACATTTGTAAACAAACTTTATTTTTTTTTGTTCATAATCTTTCACATTAAACTTAATGTGTGCTAAATATTTTGAACCGTGTGTATTACTTGCGCTGGAAAATCGCACCAACTGACTCAGTGGTTGATTGTTGCACCTGAGTTTGCGTTCATCCAATCAGTGACGAGCGCCAGACTAATTAATGCATTACAGCAAGACGTGTGTAAGGGGTTTACCCGATTCAACCAACGCTGGTATAGATCCCTTCCTCCTCTACCACTTTCAACAACAACAACAACAAAAAAAAATATTAAAAAAAAAAAACCCACGTAAAATGAAACAACAGGTGCATTTAGAAAAAAAAATTATTAACAACCTGTTGCATTAGTTTGTTTGTTTATTTGTTTGTTTTAGATTTGTTTTTAATCTTTTTTTTTTTTTGCTTAAACACACTTTTCGACTTCATCTTAAGAATTTAAAAAAAAAAAAATAAGAGTGAGGAAAAAAAAGGGGGAGGTGAGGTAAGGAGGGACGGGAGGGGGGGGGAAGAGAGCCGGTAAGGGAACAAGCTTCACAGAAATTGATGACGTGATAATCCTAGTATCATTCCTTGTTGCTAGGCCTTAAAGACAGGTGCACCTGTTGCTAAAACATTACTCTCAAACACATACAAAAAAAATTAATTCAATCTCGTCTGGTGTGGTTTTAGCATGTCTGTTGAAAGTGTCTGGATTTCACCGAAGAAATGACAAGAGTTTGTGGAAGTTTGGTGTGTGTGTGTGTGTTTGTGTGGTTTTAGCATGTCTGTTGAAAGTGTCTGGATTTCACCGAAGAAATGACAAGAGATTGTGTGTGTGTGTGCACTTAACATAAAATATAAGCTATTGTTTATATTTTATGAAACATTTGTTTATATATTTCTTTATTTTCACTCTTCAGCAAGACATTTCGTATTATAAAAAAAAACCTGGTACATAAAAGGGCAGGTAACAGTTCACTACACTGTGTTAAAAGTTTAATTCTCTATAACGTAGTATGTATTGATTTTAAGTTCGAGCGCTAGACTGGACTGGAAGGTCCCGGGCTCGAAACCTCGACGAGTGCCGAGGATTTCCTTGAGTTCGCGATCGATATACATTAGTCCCGAAGTCCTGTAAACCGGGCGCCTGGCATTAGCTGATGGGAAAAAAAGTAAAGGCGGCTGGACTTTGTACGAGCCATACAAGTCTTTAGAACAGCCGCTGTCCACAGTAAACCGGTCATTTCT
>JAGDYQ010000032.1:4475348-4481450 GCA_021962125.1 Bulinus truncatus | reverse complement strand
TGTTTTTATTGCTACGCCCTTTGCTCTCTTACTCGCTACGCAAAACTTCAAGGGTCTTTTCTTTAGTCGTTCGTTCTCAGCTAAAAATGCACAGTTCAAAATATTGTTAAAAAGTTCTAATTTTTCGGAAGAATGCATGGGATGTTGACAGGGAGTGGGTTTATTGAACATTCTATTTTATAAATAATGAAAATAAGAAAAAAAAAGGGGGGGGGGCGGGGCAGGGAGGAGGGGGGGGGGTAAAACATAAAAACATCGTTACACATTCCCCACTGTTTAACTGCTACTCTGATCAAGAAAAGTTGTAATAGTAGCTTCAACTGTAGTCAGTAGTATTAGACCAATGCCCCATTTTCGCCTCAGATGAAGACAAGGGTTTGGAAAATAAGACATAGTTAACACAGGGCCACATTTTCCGGGCCCCCCCTTCCAGTACAATAAGCTACTGTAGAATTACTTAGCCTATGCGGGTGTAGGTGATAAGAGGGGCCCCAAGTCAGAGGAGATTGTCAGGGGCCCCAAGTCAGTGGAGATTGTCAAGGGCCCCAAGTCAGTGGAGATTGTCAGGGGCCCCAAGTCAGTGGAGATTGTCAGGGGCCCCAAGTCAGTGGAGATTGTTAGGGGCCCCAAGCCAGTGGATATTGTTAGGGGCCCCAAGTCAGTGGAGATTGTCAGGGGCCCCAAGTCAGTGGAGATTGTCAGGGCCCCCGAGTCAGAGGAGATTGTCAGGGGCCCCAAGTCAGTGGAGATTGTCGGGAGCCCAATATTAGGCAGCCCCACTGATCTCTGAAATGTTTTCTTCTCGTGTTTAATAAAGAACGTACACATTTTAGGCCTAAGCTAGACTGTTAGGTTGCAAGTTTCATACCACCGGCTTGGCTTTCGTTCAGCTGGCTGCAAGCTTCAATCCCAGGTGTCACATTTACATCGTGATATAGGTCTCAAGCCACCGGTACACATTTGACGGAGCTTGTATTACTTTGAAGTGCTGGTTAATAATTTCACGCTTACAGCGTATGAATTCTCTGGCATTCGATAGGTGTTTCATGGCAGGGTGTATATTTCAACTTAGTGGTGTACATTTCACTCGCAGACAAAAAAATAAAAATGTTTTCATCATTTGTTGAGGTTAGAGGCTAATGGACGAAGTTGTAGCTAAATAGATGTATCGTTGTAATACAATGTTGTCATCTGTACTGTATATCACTATGTTGTGCTGTGACTGTATAAGTGACTGAATAAGTGCGTAGCGAGTAAGTGCGTAGCGAGTAAGTGCGTAGCGAGTAAGTGCGTAGCGAGTAAGTGCGTAGCGAGTAAGTGCGTAGCGAGTAAGAGAGCAAAGGGCGTAGCGAGTAAGAGAGCAAAGGGCGTAAAGAGCAAGAGACCTAAGTGCGTAACGAGCAAGAGACCAGTAGTGCGTAACGAGCAAGAGACCAAAGTGCGTCAGGATGTTTGCTCACTATGACATGATGATAGGTGTGTTAGGGGAACATCCACTTATTACGTAATGGTTAGTGCATCCCTCCTGCCTCCCCAATCTCGCATCTCCCCCAATCAGGACGGTCTAGAAGCCGTGTCTGCAAAAACTAATGCAAAGGCAACAGAAAAACGCCAAGGAGATTTGAATTTGAATCTTCCAGTGACCCCCCCCCCCTAGCCTACACCACACACAGATCCAGTTCAGAAACTATCAACACTGACAGAGTTAAGAAATATCCATGAATCTTGAATTGAACTCGGGACTAATGACAAGATAAACGTAAGCTCTGTCCAATCAAAAGCTATGATAGTTTGTTTTTAAAAAAAACGTACAGCATTAACTTCTCCCACGCCCTGCCATGTTTCAACGCCCCTTAATTGAAAACATTTAATTGGATATTTTTTTTCATTTTTCTAGGATGCACTCCTAGTTGATTCAATCAAAGTATTTTGAAACCAGCCATTGTATGGAAAAATAAAAATATTTCGACTGCGGAAAGCAGAGGTTGAATGACTTGGAATATTTTATCATTATCGTATCAGGAATCAAATGACTCTTTTAGGGGACTTTTGCAGTAGTCACTAACAGGGAATGAAAGAAAATATATACATATTTCATCTATCTTAGCTTTTTAAAACTGAAGTTCATGTTTTACTTAATGAGATTTTTATTAAAATTTTGAGATGTGTGTTAGAGATTATTTTTTTTTTTAAATTTACTGTGAGGAAGTGGACTTGGTGCAAAATTTATCTCACAGATATAATACGGTTGTGGAAATGGTGGTCAGGTGGTGTGGATGCGCGACTGTCGACATGAGAGTCCTGAGTTTGATCCTCGGTGAGAAATCAAGAAAATGTTTCCAGGTTTTAGTTAAAGCTGGTTAAAAGTCCTCTCAACTATAAATGGGTACCCGACTTTAAGTTGGGGAAGTAAAAGCGGCTGGGCGTTGTGCTAACCACACAATCCCTTCATATGCCGAGGTTATAGAAACAGATGAATTCTACACTTCATCTGCCCCGATGGCACTTTAGGGTTAAGGGAACTTTTTTTATAATACGTTTGTTGGACTCTTTGGTATAGATTTTTCTGGCTCATTTCAGTTTCTGTACAATATGACTTGTTAAGTGTATTTTAAGTGTGCATACATATAGGGCAAACCGCATTACGTCACATCAGTGGGCTGTAACATATTGAACTAAGGTCATTAGATTATCTTTGTGAACTCTGGGTAGTTGTGCACATTAAAGGCTAAGGGGAAGGGGGGGGGGGGTAATTGTAAGGGTACAGTAATTGGTAACATGCTAGAGAATTAATAGCATAAAATAGTCAACTTTATCAGATACACAGATGATTTCCAAGACTTAGCGAAGTTTAAATAACGTAGTAACGCAATAAGCGTTTTTTTTTTTTTTTGATAAAATGTAGAAAGCATAACATTGAAATGTTTACTGTAGGAAGATGTGGACGAGTTATCCCCCCCTCCCCTCTCTCTATCTCTCTCTGTATAAAAGTACACATAATATAGCGCCACCGATAGTTAATTTTCTCGAGGGCCTAATAAGCCCCAGGAACTTCAATTTGTAAATCAATAAATAATTGATTGAATGGATTGATAAACGAGATCGTGGGTTATATCCATAGATTAAAAAATGGCTGTTGAAACGGCGCAAGAATGTAACATACGTTTTGTTATTTTTATTTTCATTGGACGAATGGTTGTTTGGCCTGATTGGTCGAATTATAAATATATATGGATTGGATGGATGTAAGAAAAAATAAATAAATGAACGTGAAATAAAATATAATTTGTGAATAAATGAGATTGTGTGTTATATGAAAGATTGTAGGGAACAATAAGACAAAGAGATCCACAGCAACAAAAAAAAATTAATAATTTCATCCACCGAGAAACTGTCACAAAGAAGCGAACTAATAAGAGTTTCGCTCAAACTAATTTGCGAAAAAATTAACCTTGTCACATCTCCATTAGTAGCTTCGGACAGTCCGGGCGGGCCAGCGTATGGTGACCCACCGTGTGACCGTCTCGCAATGTCCACCAGGTGACGGACTTCATAGAACTGGACATTTCTGACAGCTGTCTTAGTCCCAACGCGCACTATGTGACAAATGGACTCCGAGCTCCTCTTTCTCATTGGTCAGATTAGTGAGTGAACAGCATTTGTGTTAAGAACATGGGACATGCTGCCCCGACCCTCAACCCCCCATCCCACCCCCACCCCACTTAGTTTATTGGCTGATCATGTCAGACAAAGATACTGTCAAATAAATGCCAATTCTCAATTTTAGTAGCAATAAAGTATGACATTCAGAGTTAAGTGCGACTGAAATATTGTTGATTGTAATTCGAATTATAGAAAAAAGTTGAGTATATCACTGATTTGTTTATAACTCTATGTAACGTTAATATAACAAAATTGCGAAATGTCTATAAATCTTTTTTTATTTTTATACTGAAAATATATAATATAATTCTTTCCATGTATCTGTAATGATGATAATAATTTGTTAGCCGTTGGTCAAACAACTAATATGTGACCTCAGCTAAAATATTGTCCGCTGTCCCTTTTCTACAATCACAATGTGACCTCTGAGGTAATGGTGAACAGAGGTGCATTAAGGAGGACGTAGGAGAGGTTTAGGCTTAGCTTGGGCGTCGTTGTACTTAAAGAGTTCACCTCCTATATGCCGATCAGTCTTACTACATAAAATGGCCCAAAAATCTTCATCAAATGACGCAATTAATAGCCTCTAACCGCCAGGCAATAAATAAATTAAACCACTTACACACATAAAGAAGACCATGGTGACTTTATAATTATGAACTTTCTATAACTTGCAGCGGTGTGTTATTGTAAAAAAGATGGCGTAGCAAAAAAAGTAAATAAATAAACAAAAATTAATAATTATTGGGTTAAGCGAGCATATGACGTAGTAATGACCACTTCCGCTGACATGCGCACAATAATTGACGGGCGCGTGCATAAAATACAAGCCTTGTCTCGCGCGTCAATTTTGCATGACGGCAGTTCAGACATGCGCATTGTTAGTGGGTTTTGTTTTTGTTTGTCTTTTGAGTGTAGCTGTTCGAAGACGTAATTTTTATTTGGGTGCGTTTGTGTGTTTGGGAGTACAAGGGAGGAATATGGATTAATAATAAAATATTTGAAGAAATCACAGAACGGAAAGATTTTTAAGTTCCTATAACTGTTTCGAATGATGTCAGGGCTGCAACCAGTACACATGTCAGGAAACTGTGCCATTAGGCGGGTAGTATTAATGTTAAGTGGGCTTGAAGGCTTGCTAAAAAAAGGGGGGTTGGGGTGGGGGTGGGGGCTTCATATTGCGAACGAAATGACAAAACATCACAAATTTGAGATGAACTGATACATGAGTGAGGATTTTCGTTCACGGTCTAATTGTTAACCCAGCCTAGCCCTTTAAGGGCTTAGTGGGCTGCATTATGAAGCTATAAAATGATTCAGTAATTGGTGTCAGTGCGGGATAAGAGGAGCCCCAGTTGGTGAAGACTGTCGGGGACCCTACCGCTATTATTCTTGCAGCTATAGCTCTCTCTGTGTGTGTGTGTGTGTGTGTGAACTCCCTGTAAGGATGAAATAAAATCTCTTAAATCCTATAAACCACTAATGGGAGGGTTTTTGCAGAGGCCATCTTTCATCCCCATATTAGCCGATAGTACAATGGTCATGGCGGCACCACGGGAGACAAAGGTATATCTCGCTCACACACACACACACACACAAACACACACTCACCATTCACTCCATACAGAGAGTCGTTGTTGGCCTGTTAATTAATGCATTATCTATTTTAAATCATATTGACATAGCTCAGTGCGGCCCATAACTTTCTTAGGCGCCCTATGCACAGATTTTTTTAAAGATATTCGGGTCCCCATATCATCGAATTTATTTGAAATTCATTATGGAAAGGGGTATGTTTGGCTGGGGGGGGGATCCTAGGGGGACACATTTGGAGATCCAAGGCAAAAAGTACATGCAATGGCCATATTAAAACCTCGTAATAAAGACATAAGGACTGAAAAGGGGGTGGCCCAATGTTTGGGGGCGTTTTTAACTCCAGATGTAATAGAAGTTAATACTTTTAAAAAAAAAAAAAAAGGGGGGGGTGGATGTTCCAATTAGGCAGTTCCCTAGTTTGCCCATCAAACAAGAAATGATCTGATTACAATTATAGTGTTCACTTTCTATTCTTCCAGTTTCTGTCTTTTCGTTCATTCCTCAATTTTTTCACTTTCTTCCACCCGCAGATGTCAATAACAATCAGACATAAAACCTTAAGACGTCAGGAAAGTAAGAATTGATTGAGCATTATCGATCAGTACCAGGATTCTGAAATATCTATTGATGACATATAAACATACCGAGTCTGGCCGACTCCTTGAGAGCCCTTCCATCCTCCCAACCACCCCGACCCCCCCCCCCCAAATGCCCCGGCCGAGCTGTTGCTTTCCAGATTGATGATGGCCAAAATAAACAAAGGATATTTATATGATGCTACACCTCCCCTCCCCTCCCCAAACGAACTCCATCATCTTACTCTTTTTATTGGCACAGCGATTC
>JAGDYQ010000032.1:4467848-4470348 GCA_021962125.1 Bulinus truncatus | reverse complement strand
AAGCCATAGGAGTGAGAGAGTGGAGGAAGAAGACCATGGATCGGAAAAAAGTGGAGAAGAGTAGGTGGCAGGCCAGGGCCCTAAATGGGCTGTAGAGCCAAAGGGCCCTAAATGGGCTGTAGAGCCAAAGGGCCCTAAATGGGCTGTAGAGCCAAAGGGCCCTAAATGGGCTGTAGAGCCAAAGGGCCCTAAATGGGCTGTAGAGCCAAAGGGCCCTAAATGGGCTGTAGAGCCAAAGGGCCCTAAATGGGCTGTAGAGCCAAAGGGCCCTAAATGGGCTGTAGAGCCAAAGGGCCCTAAATGGGCTGTAGAGCCAAAGGGCCCTAAATGGGCTGTAGAGCCAAAGGGCCCTAAATGGGCTGTAGAGCCAAAAGGATTTTAATCAGCAAATATTTATTTAAAAAAAAACTTTATAAAATAAAAATAGACTTTGATCAAACAAACTTTTATTGAAAAAAATGTGTTTGACTAAATAAAAAAATATAATACAATAAAAGCGTTGGCGCTAACATGATTTATTTTTTGTGATTTATTTCTGGCGCCCACTCTTTTATTAAGTCGATAAATTTATATAAATGTTCCTTGAGCCCATTGGACCCCCCCCCCCCCGTAGCTTACCAAAACGAGATATAAAATTACTTGGGCATAATGTCGCGGGTTTTTATTTATATAGAGATTGCCAGGGATCCGATATTTTGGAATATTTTTCTCGCAGCGGTCCAGCTAGATGACACATTTATAAAACTCACACAAGGCAATGGTCTTTTAACCGTCTTATATCTTAATAGAGAAAACAGGAGTGGCTTACATTAAAAGAAAAAAAAAAACCTGGCGCCTGGTTCGATGTACGAAAAGGGCCGATGGATATTTCAGGTCATGGTTTAAGACACTGGTATATTTCCCATCTTGGCCTCAAGGCCATTGTACCATCGGCAATGATGGGGATGAAAGAAGGGCACCATAAAAACAGTCCCATTAGTGGCTTATAGGATCTAGGAGATTTCATCTCATTTATACAGGGACTTCACCCCCGCCCTTCGGTCAAGGCCACGTAGCTAAAACTATCACACCTTACCCACGCAAGCATATACACACACGCACACACACACAGGCAAAAGACTACAGGTTCACTATCCCCATAATTAAGGTGAGACCCCCGTTAGTTGTATTGTGCTTCACAGAGACACCAACCCATTCAGAGACGCCAACCCATTCAGAGACACCAACCCATTCAGAGACACCAACCCATTCAGAGACGCCAACCCATTCAGAGACGCCAACCCATTCAGAGACGCCAACCCATTCAGAGACGCAAACCCATTCAGAGACGCAAACCCATTCAGAGACGCCAACCCATTCAGAGACGCCAACCCATTCAGAGATGCCAACCCATTCAGAGACGCCAACCCATTCAGGGCGCCTTAACCCCATTCAGAGACGCCAACCCATTCAGAGACGCCAACCCATTCAGAGACACCAACCCATTCAGAGACGCCAACCCATTCAGAGACGCTAACCCATTCAGAGACACCAACCCATTCAGAGACGCAAACCCATTCAGAGACGCAAACCCATTCAGAGACGCAAACCCATTCAGAGACGCCAACCAATTTAGAGACACCAACCCAGTCATAGACGCCGACCCATTCAGAGACACCAACCCGTTCAGAGACGCCAACCCATTAAAAAAAATAGATAAATAAATAGCATTATGAGATTGTATTAACTTCTTTTTTTTTTTAAATCCTCTGTAAAAAAATATATATTTATATACCCTCAAAGTGGATGTCACAAGACAGAATGACAGGTTTATATTCAATAAAGGGCGCGCGGTATAAAGAGAATAGACGTCGGGGCTGGCATCACAACTTAAAAAAAGAAAAAAAAAGTAAATAAAGAGAAAAATCATTGCCGCTTCCTTGCACACGCTGAAGAAAAGAAAAGCTTTTAGACAAACACACAGACATATAAACAATACACATATCTAAAAGGGCGTATGTCTTTACATTTGAAAAAAACAAACTGTATGGCGTATGTCGTGTTTGTCCCGAAATCCTTCACTTCAATGTAATAGCGCACCTAGGCTTCGCCGCCCACAAGGGGTGCCATTTTAACCGATTTGAGCCCCTTTTTTGGTATTTTTGGTACAGGGTCGGGGCGGAGTTTTAAGAGATCGCCCCCGGCGCAACTAAAGGTGTTTGCGCCACTAAAGGTATTTGCGACACTAAAGGTATTTGCGACACTAAAGGTATTTGCGACACTAAAGGTGTTAGCGACACTAAAGGTGTTAGCGACACTAAATGTATTTGCGCCTCTAAAGGTATTTGCGACACTAAATGTATTTGCACCACTAAAGGTATTTGCGCCACTAAATGTATTTGCACAACTAACGGTATTTGCTACACTAAATTTGCACCAGTAAAGGTATTTGCGACACTAAATGTATTTGCACCACTAAAGGTATTTGCAACACTAAAGGTATTTGCGCCACGAAAGGTAT
>JAGDYQ010000032.1:4360864-4467348 GCA_021962125.1 Bulinus truncatus | reverse complement strand
TACTTCATCTGACTCCAATGGCCTCATGTACAGGCTTGTGTTGCTGTTGTTGTTGTTGTTGTTGTTGCTTTGTATGAGGGAATCTTTTAACATTGAATATGAAAGCTTACAAGTATTGAGATAAATGAAATGTAAAAAAACAACAACTCGGAATATTGAGAAACGAAAGAATAAAAGAAATAGCGACAAAGACAGCTAAGAGATAAATAGTTCAGGGGGAGTCTGGGGTGGGGGGGGGGGGGGTCAAAGTTTAAACTTTACTTTAAATATGTGAAATACGTCTTGGTCTGCTAGGATCGTTGCAAATAATTGTGTTCTTATTGCCATGGAAACAACTATAAATATATTTATAAATTATCAACGTGGCTCTATGGAAATATAAATCAATCTGTTGTTGTTTTTGCTTTTTTTTTTTTTTTTTTTTAAATTACTTTTAGGAGTTAAACACTCCAAGCCTTTATTTAAGCTGTGTTTTTGAAATAGCGGCCAAATATATAATGTCCTTTAGCTCTACAGTTCAATAACCTATCCTTTTATTTTTAATTCTTTAGATTTTTACACTGTATCAAAATTTAAAAAAATAATGAGTTTGATAGTTAATAATAATATAAAAAACCCGAAGAAGTGGGTGGAGGCGTGTGTGGTGGAATGGGTGCGATGTTGATCTGGCGCCATTTTAAAAGTTTTTCTCCCCCCCCCCCCACTTTACAATTCATGTGACCTTTGCCCTACCATCTTTCACCACCCCCTTCCCTTCCCTCTTTCCCAAAGTTCGGTCCAGATTGATTTCCCAGTTGGTTCCGATAAATCGACGCTTCGTTAAGGGGAAGGCTAATAACGGGAAGGGGAAAAATAACAAAATAAAAAGACTAGCAGAGAGTACGAGTTGTTTGTTTGTATGTTTGTTTGTTTGTTTGTTTGTATGTTTGTTTGTGTTTGGGGGTAGGGGTGATGAAGGTCTGCGGACTGAATTTGATCTTCACGAGTATAACCGTTGTGTATATCTTCAGTTATCTTATAGCAGTGTGTGTGTGTGTGTGTGTGTACGTAATATATTATATACTAGCTGTACCCTGCAAAACCTTTGCATAGAGTTATATCTCCTTAGGCTTGATCGGTAGGCTAGGTTATTTATTTTTGTGGTTTCGGGCAGATCCGATTTTTTCATGATTGTATTTTAAACTGGAATACTGTTGTACTCATTCTTTACTTTCGATTTAACGCAGAACTCAAATCGCTTATATATATATATATATATATATATATATATATATATATATATATAATGCTTTCTTGTATTTGCTTATTTAAAAAAATTTCGTGCTTGTTGGTTTATTGCAACATATGAATTGAGAATATAAATTTTTTTTTTGCATTTTTATAACACTGTTTACAATGCTGTGGGATGGATGGCCGAGTTGTGTAAATACCCGACTGTCGACCTGAGAGTCTTGGGTTCTATCCTCAGTGAGAAACAATGGTGATTTTTTCCAGCTCCTAGTGAAATTCGGTTTAAGTCCAAAAAGTCCAATCAAGTGGCTGGACGTTTGGCCATCAATACAATACATTGATGAGTTGGGGGGGGGCTTTATGCCATGCCTACTTAACATACCATATCCAGTCACATCTGCCCTGTATTGACCTTTAACCCTAAACGTATGTTTAATTAAGAGGGTGGGGGGGGGGGGTACGTTTAATTGTAAAAGCTCAGAGATTTAAAAAAAAAAAAATCAAGGAAAATAAACAAATGAGTGAAAAAAAAATAGATTTGTTGTTGGAATAAAAAAAGTAGAGACCATTAACGAACATTACACACGACTCGAGTAAACAATAACATTAATAATATAAACAAACATAGATATGGATAGAAAAAAACTTAACAATTATTTTCCATTGGTAATGGAGACCTACGAAAAACCGACAAATAATATTGTTTTTTTGTTTATTAATTTATCTGACCTACATTTTTTTTTTTTTTTCATTTTATAAAAGCCACCTTTCGGTCTTTGATGTTTGTAAACAAAAGGGTGTTTATCCCATCACGACACAAAAACTGATTAAAATAATGAAGACTTCTTTGTGTTGTGATAGCCTATCTTTTTCAATGTTGCGAGTGTCTGACATTTTATTTTAATGTTTGTTTGAAATTTTGTTTTAAAAACAAACACACAATCATAAACAAGCATAGGAAAATAAAAAAAATAAAAAGTAAACAGTAAACATTATCTCCCTTGGATTCGGGTTAAGAAAATGTAACATGACGTAAAAGGTGAATCGTCAGCGAATCATTTTTAGAGCATTTTCTAGAAAAAATGCTCTATTGTCCCCGTTTTGTCTGTCTGTCATCACACTAGATCTCAACAACCATAAGTCCTAGACCCATGATGTATATATCATTTTGTAGGTCTTGGCCTGCCAAGTGTACATCAAAAGTCCATTTCGCGATAGGACCTCTGAGGGCCGGGCTTCAGGGCTCCTAAGGGGCTTATATATTATATATACACATTGTACGTTCAATAACCCATTCATTTGGTGCAAAATACTGCAGCACGTAGTTTCACCAGGATTTATTAAGAAACTCATCAAATGAAATAGTAAGCTTGTGTTCTGAGTTTAATTGAAAGTATCAGAGCTATGCAACAATTGACGGAGTTTTCGGACGATTAAATGACTACAATTTTGAATGTTTCAATTATGAGTCCTATTTCAGTGACCACAAACCACTTGTAGTTAGATTTAAGAGAAAATAATTTTGTTTTCAAATATAAAGAAACGTCTTTTTAATATTTTTTTTCAGATATATGCATTACACAATTGAATTTATAAACATTTACAAAATTTACAAATATTTACTGAAAGATAGCATACGTACTGATACATAATACGAAAATGCTCTAACACGTCCTGTATCCAGAATGGAACAGGCTTAATTGCTTGTTTTTTTTTTTAATTTATTCTCTGTTTTAAAAATAAATCGCATGAATAATAAAAAATATAGGTAAGTTATATGTTGTTTTTTTTTTTAAATATTATTTGGGGATGTTGTGAAATGCTGTGAAGTGTTATGGGGGTTATGAGTGTGATGTTTTGTTTATTAACTTGTTTTAGCTCATTTTTTTTTTTTTTTGTTTTCCTACGTAATTTTGAATTCAACTGAAATATTTGCATGTTGTCCCCCCCCCCCGACGGCCCACAACAACCCCCCCTCCACCCCCCCCATCATCCCAACAAAAAAATACTCAGATATGAACAATTTGCGTGTTGAAGTACGTGTGTGTGTGTGTGTGTGTGTGTGTGCGTGTGTATGTTACACAAAAACAAAAAATTAATATTTTTTTTTAAACAGATAGACAAACCACCGACGTCCATAAAATTGCAATTCTTTTTATCACAATGGTGTATTTAATCTGGTGTCTGAATATGGTGTATGGGATATGGTGTCTAGATATGGTGTATGGAATCTGGTGTCTGGATATGGGGAGTGGAATATGGTGTCTGGATATGGTGTATGCCTGTATGGAATCTGGTGTCTAGATATGATGAGTGTAATCTTGTGTCTAGATATGATGAGTGGAAACTTGTGTCTAGATATGGTGTATGGAATCTGGTGTCTAGCTAGATATGGTGTATGGGATCTGGTGTCTGAATATGGTGTATGGAATTTGGTGTCTGAATATGGGGAGTGGAATCTGGTGTCTGAATATGGGGAGTGGAATCTGGTGTCTGAATATGGTTCATGAGATCTGGTGTCTGAATATGGTGTATGGAATCTGGTGTCTAGATGTGGTGTATGGAATCTGGTGTCTAAATATGGTGTATGGAATCTGGTGTATGGAATCTGGTGTATGGAATCTGGTGTCTTGACATGGTGTGCGTTTAGTTTGACTTTCGATGCAGGCAGGCGTTTAAAACTGTTTAGATTAGAGGATGAAGGGAAGATTTTAAGTAATTTTTTTTAATGGTAAAAACAAAATAGATTTTAGTTAGGTTAGTGTATAGGTAATTGTGGCGTAACGAGGGGTGGGAGTAAGGGAGATTTTTTCACCTCGGCTGACGCGTAGTTTACGCCAGGAAGGGGGCGGAATAAGCCGTACTTCAGCACTTTTGTGTCATTGTATTGGGGCGACACAAAAACAGCTGATTACGTCACTGGTAGGTACAGATGGAGGTAAAGAAACAGCTGTTACAGTGTTTAAAATAAAATGTTTGTTTGTCTGGGGGGCGGGGGTCGGGAGGAAGGGAGGGAGTGAGTGATCGTGTGTGGGTGTGTATCCTTGTATGGGTATACATCCTTGTGCCATTGTTGGACATTCAGATTTCTACTGCGCTACGCCAAAACAAAAACAACACACGATGCATGTAGTGGCTTTGCAAAATTTTTAAGACTTACGTGCTCAGGGGAGATAAATCGCCAGAACAAAAATAGACTCATCATATTGTCTCCCTTGCTAAATCTGCACACAACTCATGTTACTGAACTTGAATTACGGCCAAAAAGTGAAACAAGGAAGGGAAAAAAAAATTTGCGTACAAAGGGGAAATAATCACAGGTTTGGGGGATAACTCAAAAAGAACTAATCGATAAACAGGGTAGATAACCACGGCCACAAATTTTCGTCATTATCTCCCCCTTTTTTTTTGGCTTTGTAATAGCCATTAAAGACTTGATTGCTGTAATCATTACTATCCTGTGTTTTTCTATTTTATTATATAATTTTTTTTAGCTTTTTTTTTTTTTGGTTTGTTTCATTTATGTGATTTTAAAACAAAATGAAAACAGCAAAACAAGTCTGTTAAAACTCCAAATACGCAAATAAATAGTACTAAACACACACACACATTCACACACACGCACACACATAATAGGGTCCGGGAGCAATGAAATATATGAACCCAGTACACGTATCCCATTACCGAAACATTATCACACAGCTACTGTTTCATTACTTTTTTGTTTGGAGAGGTTTGCATAAAAAGGAATTGAAAAATGATCCATGATTAAAGCAAGGAATACCTTCATAAAGAACATAGGGATGCCATTAAGCATTATTTATATGTTGCCTTCACATGGATAGATAGATAGATAAATAGAAAGATAGATAGATAGATAGATAGATAGATAGATAGATAGATAGATAGATAGATAGATAGATAGATAGATAGATAGATAGATAGATAGATAGATAGATAGATAGATAGATAGATAGATAGATAGATAGATAGATAGATAGATAGATAGATAGATAGATAGATAGATAGATAGATAGATAGATAGATAGATAGATTGATTGATTGATTGATAGATATGGATAGATAGATACAAATCGACGAATTGACTGATAAATTGATTGGTTGATAAAATGATAGATAGATAGATAGATACAGTTATGAATAGATAGATAACAATAGATAGATTGATTGATAGATAGATATAGATAGATAGATAGATAGATACAAATCGACGGATTGACTGATAGATTGATTGGTTGATAAAATGATAGATAGATAGATAGGTAGATAGATAGATGGATGGATGGATGGATGGATGGATGGATGGATGGATGGATAGATAGATAGATAGATAGATAGTTAGATAGATAGATAGATAGATAGATAGATAGATAGATAGATAGATAGATTACAAAAAAAAATACAGGACAATTAATAAATGAACAGTGTATCATGTACACAATACTGCCGGGGTGATAGAGCGCCCAACTGCTAACCGTGACGTCTCGGGCCCGAATCGTTATTAAACCTTGACGTTGTGAAAGGTGCAGAAAGCTGCTCTCATCAAAATGTACACTGTGCCTGAATACTTATTGACTGAGGAGATAGGGTGTGTGCCAAGATGTTTTCAGGGGGGGGGGGGGCTATCGATGTCCCCACCCATCTACACTGGATTACTGGCTCTTGCTTGGGGGAGGGGGGAGCAGTACAGAACAAGGTGGGCATTGCACTTTTAAAACTTTTATTTCCTTGTCTGTTTCAAGTCTGTCTTCATTTTATCTGGCGGGTGTTCACCAGTATTATGGTTTCCTAGATTTTGTTGTTATTGTCTTTTTTTTTCCCTCCTTGATCGTATGCCAGCATTTTTTGTTGTTATTATTAGATGATACATTGTAAAAGGCATTTATGTATCTATATAATCTTTGCCCACTTTGAGCAAATTTTTAATGTATCAATTATTTCTCTCTCCCCCCACCTCTCTCTCTCTCTCTCTCTCTATATATATATATATATATATATATATATATATATATATATATAGTGGATTTGAGTGGATGTATATATGTATGTATACTTCTAATTGGATCCAAATGCTAAAAAAAAAAGATGAATAATTTACGGACATATTTTTATCTCTTTTTGTTTCTTTTTCTTATTGGAGTTTACTTAAGTTCGCTTTTGTTTTTGCTCATGGTAATTAACTCTTTGAAGGTTATCTCCCCATGTACGCTATTTTTTTTTCTTCAATCCATCTGTTAGATATTAAATATCCAGCGTGAGGGAAAGATTTTTCTTTTCATTTAGTTAGACTAAAGACTCCTTCTCGCCTTGCACCCTTGAATTCTTAAATGCCCAGCAAAAGTCAAATTTTACATTGGTAACTTTATATTTCCCCCCCCCCTGCTTCTGTGTCAATGAACGCGCCCAAATATTCCCTCCCCCTGCTTCTGTGTCAATGAACGCGCCCAAATATTCCCCCCCCCTGCTTCTGTGTCAATGAACGCGCCCAAATATTCCCCCCCTGCTTCTGTGTCAATGTACGCGCCCAAATATTCCCCCCCCCCGCTTCTGTCTCAATGAACGCGCCCAAATATTCCCCCCTGCTTCTGTGTCAATGAACGCGCCCAAATATCCCCCCCCCTGCTTCTGTCTCAATGAACGCACCCAAATATTCCCCCCTGCTTCTGTGTCAATGAACGCGCCCAAATATTCCCCCCTGCTTTTGTCTCAATGAACGCGCCCAAATATTCCCCCCTGCTTCTGTCTCAATGAAAGCGCCCAAATATTCCCCCCTGCTTCTGTCTCAATGAACGCGCCCAAATATTCCCCCCTGCTTCTGTGTCAATGAACGCGCCCAAATATTCCCCCCTGGTTCTGTCTCAATGAACGCGCCCAAATATTCTCCCTGCTTCTGTCTCAATGAACGCGCCCAAATATTCCCCCTGCTTCTGTCTCAATGAACGCGCCCAAATATTCCCCCCTGCTTCTGTGTCAATGAACGCGCCCAAATATTCCCCCCTGCTTCTGTCTCAATGAACGCGCCCAAATATTCCCCCCTGCTTCTGTGTCAATGAACGCGCCCAAATATTCCCCCCCTGCTTCTGTGTCAATGAACGCGCCCAAATATCCCCCCTGCTTCTGTGTCAATGAACGCGCCCAAATATTCCCCCCCCTGCTTTTGTCTCAATGAACGCGCCCAAATATTCCCCGCTGCTTCTGTCTCAATGAACGCGCCCAAATATTCCCCCTGCTTCTGTGTCAATGAACGCGCCCAAATATTCCCCCCTGCTTCTGTGTCAATGAACGCGCCCAAATATTCCCCCCCCTGCTTCTGTCTCAATGAACGCGCCCAAATATTCCCCCCTGCTTCTGTCTCAATGAACGCGCCCAAATATTCCCCCCTGCTTCTGTCTCAATGAAAGCGCCCAAATATTCCCCCCTGCTTCTGTGTCAATGAACGCGCCCAAATATTCCCCCCTGCTTCTGTCTCAATGAACGCGCCCAAATATTCCCCCCTGCTTCTGTCTCAATGAACGCGCCCAAATATTCCCCCTGCTTCTGTGTCAATGAACGCGCCCAAATATCTCCCCCTGCTTCTGTGTCAATGAACGCGCCCAAATATTCCCCCTGCTTCTGTCTCAATGAACGCGCCCAAATATTCCCCCCTGCTTCTGTGTCAATGAACGCGCCCAAATATTCCCCCCCCGCTTCTGTGTCAATGAGCGCGCCCAAATATTCCCCCTGCTTCTGTGTCAATGAACGCGCCCAAATATTCCCCCCTGCTTCTGTCTCAATGAACGCGCCCAAATATTCCCCCCTGCTTCTGTCTCAATGAACGCGCCCAAATATTCCCCCTGCTTCTGTCTCAATGAACGCGCCCAAATATTCCCCCCTGCTTCTGTGTCAATGAACGCGCCCAAATATCCCCCCTGCTTCTGTCTCAATGAACGCGCCCAAATATTCCCCCCCTGCTTCTGCCTCAATGAACGCGCCCAAATATTCCCCCCTGCTTCTGTGTCAATGAACGCGCCTAAATATTCCCCCCTGCTTCTGTCTCAATGAACGCGCCCAAATATTCCCCCCTGCTTCTGTGTCAATGAACGCGCCCAAATATTCCCCCCTGCTTCTGTGTCAATGAACGCGCCCAAATATTCCCCCCTGCTTCTGTCTCAATGAACGCGCCCAAATATTCCCCCCTGCTTCTGTCTCAATGAACGCGCCCAAATATTCCCCCCTGCTTCTGTCTCAATGAACGCGCCCAAATATTCCCCCCTGCTTCTGTGTCAATGAACGCGCCCAAATATCCCCCCTGCTTCTGTCTCAATGAACGCGCCCAAATATTCCCCCCTGCTTCTGTGTCAATGAACGCGCCCAAATATTCCCCCCTGCTTCTGTCTCAATGAACGCGCCCAAATATTCCCCCTGCTTCTGTGTCAATGAGCGCGCCCAAATATTCCCCCCCCCGCTTCTGTGTCAATGAGCGCGCCCAAATATTCCCCCTGCTTCTGTGTCAATGAACGCGCCCAAATATTCCCCCTGCTTCTGTCTCAATGAACGCGCCCAAATATTCCCCCTGCTTCTGTCTTAATGAACGCGCCCAAATATTCCCCCCCTGCTTCTGTCTCAATGAACGCGCCCAAATATTCCCCCCTGCTTCTGTGTCAATGAACGCGCCCAAATATCCCCCCTGCTTCTGTCTCAATGAACGCGCCCAAATATTCCCCCCCTGCTTCTGCCTCAATGAACGCGCCCAAATATTCCCCCCTGCTTCTGCCTCAATGAACGCGCCCAAATATTCCCCCCCCTGCTTCTGCCTCAATGAACGCGCCCAAATATTCCCCCCTGCTTCTGTGTCAATGAACGCGCCTAAATATTCCCCCCTGCTTCTGTCTCAATGAACGCGCCCAAATATTCCCCCCTGCTTCTGTGTCAATGAACGCGCCCAAATATTCCCCCCTGCTTCTGTCTCAATGAACGCGCCCAAATATTCCCCCCTGCTTCTGTGTCAATGAACGCGCCCAAATATTCCCCCCGCTTCTGTGTCAATGAGCGCGCCCAAATATTCCCCCCTGCTTCTGTGTCAATGAACGCGCCCAAATATTCCCCCCTGCTTCTGTCTCAATGAACGCGCCCAAATATTCCCCCCTGCTTCTGTGTCAATGAACGCGCCCAAATATTCCCCCCCCCGCTTCTGTCTCAATGAACGCGCCCAAATATTCCCCCTTCTTCTGTGTCAATGAACGCGCCCAAATATCCCCCCCCTGCTTCTGTCTCAATGAACGCGCCCAAATATTCCCCCCCTGCTTCTGCCTCAATGAACGCGCCCAAATATTCCCCCCTGCTTCTGTGTCAATGAACGCGCCTAAATATTCCCCCTGCTTCTGTCTCAATGAGACGCGCCCCAAATATTCCCCCTGCTTCTGTGTCAATGAGGCAGCGCCCAAATATTCCCCCCTGCTTCTGTGTCAATGAACGCGCCCAAATATTCCCCCATGCTTCTGTCTCAATGAACGCGCCCAAATATTCCCCCCCCCTGCTTCTGTCTCAATGAGCAGCGCCCAAATATTCCCCCTGCTTCTGTGTCAATGAACGCGCCCAAATATCCCCCCTGCTTCTGTCTCAATGAACGCGCCCAAATATTCCCCCTGCTTCTGTGTCAATGAACGCGCCCAAATATTCCCCCCCCGCTTCTGTGTCAATGAGCGCGCCCAAATATTCCCCCTGCTTCTGTGTCAATGAACGCGCCCAAATATTCCCCCCCCCCTGCTTCTGTCTCAATGAACGCGCCCAAATATTCCCCCCTGCTTCTGTCTCAATGAACGCGCCCAAATATTCCCCCCTGCTTCTGTCTCAATGAACGCGCCCAAATATTCCCCCTGCTTCTGTGTCAATGAACGCGCCCAAATATTCCCCCCTGCTTCTGTGTCAATGAACGCGCCCAAATATCCCCCCTGCTTCTGTCTCAATGAACGCGCCCAAATATTCCCCCCTGCTTCTGCCTCAATGAACGCGCCCAAATATTCCCCCTGCTTCTGTCTCAATGAACGCGCCCAAATATTCCCCCTGCTTCTGTGTCAATGAACGCGCCCAAATATTCCCCCTGCTTCTGTCTCAATGAACGCGCCCAAATATTCCCCCCCTGCTTCTGTCTCAATGAACGCGCCCAAATATTCCCCCCTGCTTCTGTCTCAATGAACGCGCCCAAATATTCCCCCCTGCTTCTGTCTCAATGAACGCGCCCAAATATTCCCCCCTGCTTCTGTGTCAATGAACGCGCCCAAATATCCCCCCGCTTCTGTGTCAATGAACGCGCCCAAATATTCCCCCCTGCTTCTGTGTCAATGAACGCGCCCAAATATTCCCCCCCCGCTTCTGTGTCATTGAACGCGCCCAAATATTCCCCCCCCTGCTTCTGTGTCAATGAACGCGCCCAAATATTCCCCCCCCTGCTTCTGTCTCAATGAACGCGCCCAAATATTCCCCCCTGCTTCTGTCTCAATGAACGCGCCCAAATATTCCCCCCCTGCTTCTGTCTCAATGAACGCGCCCAAATATTCCCCCCTGCTTCTGTGTCAATGAACGCGCCCAAATATCCCCCCCTGCTTCTGTCTCAATGAACGCGCCCAAATATTCCCCCCCTGCTTCTGCCTCAATGAACGCGCCCAAATATTCCCCCTGCTTCTGTGTCAATGAACGCGCCCAAATATTCCCCCTGCTTCTGTGTCAATGAACGCGCCCAAATATTCCCCCCTGCTTCTGTCTCCAATGAACGCGCCCAAATATTCCCCCCCCCTGCTTCTGTCTCAATGAACGCGCCCAAATATTCCCCCCCTGCTTCTGTCTCAATGAACGCGCCCAAATATTCCCCCCTGCTTCTGTGTCAATGAACGCGCCCAAATATTCCCCCCCTGCTTCTGTGTCAATGAACGCGCCCAAATATTCCCCCCTGCTTCTGTGTCAATGAACGCGCCCAAATATTCCCCCTCCCCTGCTTCTGTCTCAATGAACGCGCCCAAATATTCCCCCCCCCCCGGCTTCTGTCTCAATGAACGCGCCCAAATATTCCCCCCCCCCTGCTTCTGTCTCAATGAACGCGCCCAAATATTCTCTTCTGCATCCCGGGTCTCTAGCCAATCCGCTTCTGACAATGTATATAAAAAAAAGGTAAAAGTTCCCTCAGCCCTAATGGGCCATCGGAGCGAATGAAGTGTAGAATTCATCTGTTTCTTTAAACTCGGCGTATGAAGGGCATTGTGTGGTGGTTAGCATAACGCCCAACCGCCTTTACTTCCCCCAACTTAAAGTCAGGTACCCAGCCCCGTAGCGTGAAAATTCTACAGGGGGGGGGGCAGGCATTCTACAGCAAGGGCCAGGCAATAGCAGGGGGGCCAGGTAATACATTTTACTAAGTAGAGCAAATAAGCAGGGGGGGCAGATAAAACGCAGGGGGGAACCCGGCCCTCCTGCCCCCACCCGCACGCTACTGGCCTGCATGTACCCATTTAAAGCTGGGTGGACTTGTGGGACGACTTTGCACCAAATTTCACCTGGAAAAATTCCATGGGCCTCACCGAGGATCGAACCCAGGACTTGGCCATCCGTCCCACGCCAATGTATATACTTGATGTTATATTTTTGATCAACAATAACCAGTTATAGACTTGATGTGTTATTGTTGATCAACAATAACCAGTTATATACTTGATGTTATAGTGTTGATCAACAATAACCAGTTCACGGTATTCTTTTGTTTATTTCTAAATCATAAATAACGCTAGTGTTCTTGTTTTGTTTTTTTTTTCATTAAAAGTAGCAGACGTATGATTGTAAGGAAAAAAAATTACTCTTTAATTTCCCCCTCCCCCCTTTTGTGTCGACGTCTTTTATGGATGACCCCTTATCTAAAATGTTTATTTTACTGCTGCCGGCCCCCTTTAAGTGTTAAGACAAAACAGACACAAAACGTACGTCGCCATGGAAACACTTTTTATTTATTTATTTAAAAAAAAAAGGAAACATCCCATCAATCAAGTCATTTTTTTTTCTCTTTATTTAATTGACAAGGCCATACGAAATTTTAGAGCCAAATGAAATCTTTCGCCACCTGTCAAATTCATTACGGTATAAAAAAAAGTGTCTCGTTCTCTTCAAATCTTAACATATTTATAAATTAAATGCTAAAAATAGCATTGCTTACCTTGCTAAAAATACTAGACAATTTTTTTTTTTAATATGCAGTATGTTTTTGACACAATTTCACTGAAGAAAGTTTAGAACGTAAAAAGAATTCAGCATGACATTAAAAAAAATCAAATTCTTAAAATTCTACTGAATATCTATGGATTTGGTGTAGTCATTTTCTTTTTTCTTTGTGAGATGGAATAGAAGGCAAGGCAACGTAGATCTGTGACGTTAACTTGTTAGTCATTTAATAGACGAATACCATTAGTCTGTAGAGTTGCAGACAGGCCTTCAGGAGGCACTACATGAACACCGCCAGCTAATATTTGGGCCTCAGACAATCACCAGCCTACAGGGGTACCTTCCAACCAAGCAATAGGGCCCCTTCAGATCAACCAGCAAGGGTCCTTACAGACCATCCATCATGGTCCCTTTCAGACCAATCAACAAGGGTCCATTCCAACCAACAAGGTCCCATTTAAACTAACCAACACGGGCCCATTCATACCAACTAACAGAGGGCCCTTCAAGCTAACCAACAAGGCCCCTTCGTACGCTACTGCACCTATGCACAAAAGCTTGAATTTAGATCTTCTAAAAAAACAGTGAGTTTTTTTCTCGCACTCCGCCTAGCCACTGCTAATAGAATGTCCCCCAATGAACTTCTTTGTACACACACATTGAAACAAGTGTTAGAATTTGTTCCGTTCCATCGCCAAGTCTTTCGATGTCAGATATTGTTTTTTGAAAGACTCGCGACTTTTAAAGATAAAAAAAAATTTTGGCGTGGCGTGGAAGGAAAAGGGGAGGTAAGGTATTTCTTTTGATGTTACGAGAAGACAGTTAAATCGTGTCATAACAAAGGACAAGTGAACATAACCGAGAAAGCACGAAATGCATAATTTGATGAAGGGTTACGATTTTTTCTTATCCTTGGATTGTGTCTGTTATTATTATAATGTGCAAATTTTTTTTATATAGTTTTTTTGTTTAAATGCACTAATTTTTAAGGATATTATTATAACGTAGCAAAAGGGACATACATACATGTATACATTTTAAATTTTATAAGTGTCTTTTCGTGCTCTGTTCGCTTAGAAATTAGGCCAGTGCTGTCGTCCATTGATATACTGTCACTGGTTCAAGCAATGGGGACTGCACTCTGACTCTGTTGGTATAAAACATTAAAAAAAAAAGTTATTTGGAGTTAACCGCTTGCACTCTTTTGTCCTTCAATGATGTTGTATCCCCACTCACCCCCTCCCTCCAGTGGGAGGGGCGGGGGGGGGCTTGGCATCTTTGTGGGGGTCCCCGCATTTTGACATTCAACACCATGACATGAGATAATGCACTTTTTTTTTAATGCAGAAACAATTTTTTGGGGCCTCCCTTAAGCTGGGGCCCTGGGGGACTTTCCAGTTTGGACCCCCCTTCCCCCCACCCTAGGTACTACGCCTCTGCCTCCCTCTCCCTATTATATTTTGTCTGACGCGAGCATATTTCTTTTTTTTTTTTGCATAAAGACACAGCCTACACGCATGCAATATGTGCTTAAAAGGAACGATGTCCATTTATTTATTTTTGTTTTCAATGGGTTTCGTCTTAAGGACACTTCGCTTTGATGTGCATTTGAAATTTATGGTGAAAGGATTTTTAAACTGGGACGAAGCTATTAAACAAAAAAATCAAATGAAAATTAGTTTCGATTATCATCCTTTTTTTTTTGAGCTGCAATCAAGTAAATGTAATTTAACAGGTCAACAAGTAAATCTTATTTTTCTGGATTTATCGATTTCGAAGCTAATTTTTTTTTGGTTTAACTTTTGCCAGTTTGGCATGTCATCTTGAAGATTTGTTTTTTTTTTTCTGTTTTTTTTTTTCTGGGGGAAATGCGTCGGGTTAAAAGTAATACTTTTTATTTACTTTGACGTTCTTTCTTTCTGACAGTAGGGATGGCTGGAGGAAGGGTAGGTGGGCGATATATATATATATATATATAATTTCTGTACACATGAATGACACAGTTAATTTCTCATTTTTTTTGTCTTTTACGAAACTCGTGGATTGATATTAGCCAGCCTAATATCTAAATATTGCAAAATGTGCCGTTCTTATGTCGTTCGGGGCCCGAGGCAAAAACTCAAGTGACTTGACAGATATTTGGGGGAAGATCAGAGACCTAATGCCTCAATAATAATACATGACAGCCATACGATTCGTAACAATAATATAGAAATCTTTTACCTCCACAAATACGTAAAGATTTGAACTGGTATAATGCTATCGATATATATACATATATATATATATATATATATAATCAAATGGGGCCCCTTAACAGAGGCGTACCTAGGGTGGGGGAGGAGGGGTCCAAATTCGAAAATCCCCCCGGGCCCCAGCTTGAGGGGCCTCCCAAATTTTTTTACACTAAATATTAATTACATTATCTTATGTCATAGTGTCGAATGTTCAAATGCAGGGGCCAACAAAAAGGCTAAGCCCCCCCCCCACCGGATCCCCAAATGCCTAGGTTCGGCACTGCCCCTTAGCCAGTGGAGAGGCCCCTTGCGGTTGTCTAGTTTGCCTTTGTCAATGAACGACTTTAACCACCCCCTGCACTAGATAGTTCGCGTTAAGCTTTAGGGATTTCACCTTCTGAAGACACGACTTGCCATATCCGTTCAAGAGCTAACAGAATGCAGACTATTTTAAACTTGAAAGAAACACTAATACCCGTTACGAGAATCATTGGCAGTTATGACCTATTTTTTTTTAAACGGGCGAATAGCTGTAAGGGGTTGAAATTAAAATATTCCGTTTTTCAGTTTTCTCAACAATTTGTGAGTCGTGAGTTTAACACCTTTCAGCCTGGGGCAACTGTTGTCAGTTTAACGCAATCTCTCTCTCTTTTCTTCTGTCCTTGGTTTTAACCCACTTACTGCGCAGCACCGTGTTAGAGTCAAGATATTTCTTCACACTTTCAAACGGGTTACTCCTCCATTATCGTAGCACACACGCGCGCGCGCACACACACACAGACATTCAAACTCTCACTTACAGAAGCAACCACTCTCACACACACACAAGGACGATGTGGGTGTGTCTACCCACCTGACATTGCTGCAGCTACTAAAATTGTCACATCGTACTGTCACAGTGACAGTTATATCATCCATTTGTCACACACGGGAACAAAAATTATGAAAAAAAAAAATAATTCCGAAATAAATGACGGGTCCTGGTCGGAAAGGGGGGGGGGGAAGGGGCGGTTTAAGAATGGTGGGTAAAGGGTGGAGGAGGATGCAACGGTTGACCTAGTGACCTAAATAAATAAAATGTCGATTTTTTTAAATTAAATTTTTTGCTGTTGTTGATGTTTTCATTTAAAATATGTCATTGTGTGTGTGTGTGTGTGTATGTGTGTGGCTATTTAAAAATGATCGCTAAATCTCGTGTTTGCGTAACTCGTGTATTTGTTGGAAGGTATAAATATAAAATATAATCGTAAAATATGATTTCAAACTATAAACGTAAAATATAAAAAGGTAAATATGAATGTAAAAAAATAGATGTAAAAATATACATGTAAAATGTTCTCTTCTCTAGTCTAGGGCCAAAAAGCCTTTTAAAAATCAAAATTTTAATCTCCTTTAAATTATTATTTTTTTTTTTTAGAATTATTTCTTGTTTTTGTTTCTTAAAGTCAACCAGTAACTTAGTTATATTTTTTTTTATTTATCATTTCGTAACTTTAAGGAGACTGTGTACAAATTTAAATTGTTACAGATGTAGGCCTACATAGCAAAGTTAACTCTGAAACAATTATTTACATTTTTCTTTAGTAATATCGTTTTTTTTTTTTTATTATTTCTCAGTAGCTCTGCCCGATTTCACAAATAAACACACACACACACACACACACACAGTTGCATGTCCACCCCCCACCCCCCGTACCCCTTGGTATACGCGTAGTACCTGTTGAGAACTGCGGGGATATAGCATTCGAACTTCCTGGAACTTACTATTGTCATTTTTTTTGTTTTTTTGCTTCTTTCTAAAACCTTCTGTGTGAGACGACACGACAGTCAATGGGTTTCGTCTTAAGGACACTTCGCTTTGATGTGCATTTGAAATTTATGGTGAAAGGATTTTTAAACTGGGACGAAGCTATTAAACAAAAAAATCAAATGAAAATTAGTTTCGATTATCATCCTTTTTTTTTTTGAGCTGCAATCAAGTAAATGTAATTTAACAGGTCAACAAGTAAATCTTATTTTTCTGGATTTATCGATTTCGAAGCTAATTTTTTTTTGGTTTAACTTTTGCCAGTTTGGCATGTCATCTTGAAGATTTGTTTTTTTTTTTCTGTTTTTTTTTTTCTGGGGGAAATGCGTCGGGTTAAAAGTAATACTTTTTATTTACTTTGACGTTCTTTCTTTCTGACAGTAGGGATGGCTGGAGGAAGGGTAGGTGGGCGATATATATATATATATATATATAATTTCTGTACACATGAATGACACAGTTAATTTCTCATTTTTTTTGTCTTTTACGAAACTCGTGGATTGATATTAGCCAGCCTAATATCTAAATATTGCAAAATGTGCCGTTCTTATGTCGTTCGGGGCCCGAGGCAAAAACTCAAGTGACTTGACAGATATTTGGGGGAAGATCAGAGACCTAATGCCTCAATAATAATACATGACAGCCATACGATTCGTAACAATAATATAGAAATCTTTTACCTCCACAAATACGTAAAGATTTGAACTGGTATAATGCTATCGATATATATACATATATATATATATATATATAATCAAATGGGGCCCCTTAACAGAGGCGTACCTAGGGTGGGGGAGGAGGGGTCCAAATTCGAAAATCCCCCCGGGCCCCAGCTTGAGGGGGCCTCCCAAATTTTTTTACACTAAATATTAATTACATTATCTTATGTCATAGTGTCGAATGTTCAAATGCAGGGGCCAACAAAAAGGCTAAGCCCCCCCCCACCGGATCCCCAAATGCCTAGGTTCGGCACTGCCCCTTAGCCAGTGGAGAGGCCCCTTGCGGTTGTCTAGTTTGCCTTTGTCAATGAACGACTTTAACCACCCCCTGCACTAGATAGTTCGCGTTAAGCTTTAGGGATTTCACCTTCTGAAGACACGACTTGCCATATCCGTTCAAGAGCTAACAGAATGCAGACTATTTTAAACTTGAAAGAAACACTAATACCCGTTACGAGAATCATTGGCAGTTATGACCTATTTTTTTTTAAACGGGCGAATAGCTGTAAGGGGTTGAAATTAAAATATTCCGTTTTTCAGTTTTCTCAACAATTTGTGAGTCGTGAGTTTAACACCTTTCAGCCTGGGGCAACTGTTGTCAGTTTAACGCAATCTCTCTCTCTTTTCTTCTGTCCTTGGTTTTAACCCACTTACTGCGCAGCACCGTGTTAGAGTCAAGATATTTCTTCACACTTTCAAACGGGTTACTCCTCCATTATCGTAGCACACACGCGCGCGCGCACACACACACAGACATTCAAACTCTCACTTACAGAAGCAACCACTCTCACACACACACACACAAGGACGATGTGGGTGTGTCTACCCACCTGACATTGCTGCAGCTACTAAAATTGTCACATCGTACTGTCACAGTGACAGTTATATCATCCATTTGTCACACACGGGAACAAAAATTATGAAAAAAAAAAATAATTCCGAAATAAATGACGGGTCCTGGTCGGAAAGGGGGGGGGAAGGGGCGGTTTAAGAATGGTGGGTAAAGGGTGGAGGAGGATGCAACGGTTGACCTAGTGACCTAAATAAATAAAATGTCGATTTTTTTAAATTAAATTTTTTGCTGTTGTTGATGTTTTCATTTAAAATATGTCATTGTGTGTGTGTGTGTGTGTATGTGTGTGGCTATTTAAAAATGATCGCTAAATCTCGTGTTTGCGTAACTCGTGTATTTGTTGGAAGGTATAAATATAAAATATAATCGTAAAATATGATTTCAAACTATAAACGTAAAATATAAAAAGGTAAATATGAATGTAAAAAAATAGATGTAAAAATATACATGTAAAATGTTCTCTTCTCTAGTCTAGGGCCAAAAAGCCTTTTAAAAATCAAAATTTTAATCTCCTTTAAATTATTATTTTTTTTTTTTTTTTAGAATTATTTCTTGTTTTTGTTTCTTAAAGTCAACCAGTAACTTAGTTATATTTTTTTTATTTATCATTTCGTAACTTTAAGGAGACTGTGTACAAATTTAAATTGTTACAGATGTAGGCCTACATAGCAAAGTTAACTCTGAAACAATTATTTACATTTTTCTTTAGTAATATCGTTTTTTTTTTTTTATTATTTCTCAGTAGCTCTGCCCGATTTCACAAATAAACACACACACACACACACACACACAGTTGCATGTCCACCCCCACCCCCCGTACCCCTTGGTATACGCGTAGTACCTGTTGAGAACTGCGGGGATATAGCATTCGAACTTCCTGGAACTTACTATTGTCATTTTTTTTTGTTTTTTTGCTTCTTTCTAAAACCTTCTGTGTGAGACGACACGACAGTCAATGGGTTTCGTCTTAAGGACACTTCGCTTTGATGTGCATTTGAAATTTATGGTGAAAGGATTTTTAAACTGGGACGAAGCTATTAAACAAAAAAATCAAATGAAAATTAGTTTCGATTATCATCCTTTTTTTTTTTGAGCTGCAATCAAGTAAATGTAATTTAACAGGTCAACAAGTAAATCTTATTTTTCTGGATTTATCGATTTCGAAGCTAATTTTTTTTTGGTTTAACTTTTGCCAGTTTGGCATGTCATCTTGAAGATTTGTTTTTTTTTTTCTGTTTTTTTTTTTCTGGGGGAAATGCGTCGGGTTAAAAGTAATACTTTTTATTTACTTTGACGTTCTTTCTTTCTGACAGTAGGGATGGCTGGAGGAAGGGTAGGTGGGCGATATATATATATATATATATATAATTTCTGTACACATGAATGACACAGTTAATTTCTCATTTTTTTTGTCTTTTACGAAACTCGTGGATTGATATTAGCCAGCCTAATATCTAAATATTGCAAAATGTGCCGTTCTTATGTCGTTCGGGGCCCGAGGCAAAAACTCAAGTGACTTGACAGATATTTGGGGGAAGATCAGAGACCTAATGCCTCAATAATAATACATGACAGCCATACGATTCGTAACAATAATATAGAAATCTTTTACCTCCACAAATACGTAAAGATTTGAACTGGTATAATGCTATCGATATATATACATATATATATATATATATATAATCAAATGGGGCCCCTTAACAGAGGCGTACCTAGGGTGGGGGAGGAGGGGTCCAAATTCGAAAATCCCCCCCGGGCCCCAGCTTGAGGGGGCCTCCCAAATTTTTTTACACTAAATATTAATTACATTATCTTATGTCATAGTGTCGAATGTTCAAATGCAGGGGCCAACAAAAAGGCTAAGCCCCCCCCCCACCGGATCCCCAAATGCCTAGGTTCGGCACTGCCCCTTAGCCAGTGGAGAGGCCCCTTGCGGTTGTCTAGTTTGCCTTTGTCAATGAACGACTTTAACCACCCCCTGCACTAGATAGTTCGCGTTAAGCTTTAGGGATTTCACCTTCTGAAGACACGACTTGCCATATCCGTTCAAGAGCTAACAGAATGCAGACTATTTTAAACTTGAAAGAAACACTAATACCCGTTACGAGAATCATTGGCAGTTATGACCTATTTTTTTTAAACGGGCGAATAGCTGTAAGGGGTTGAAATTAAAATATTCCGTTTTTCAGTTTTCTCAACAATTTGTGAGTCGTGAGTTTAACACCTTTCAGCCTGGGGCAACTGTTGTCAGTTTAACGCAATCTCTCTCTCTTTTCTTCTGTCCTTGGTTTTAACCCACTTACTGCGCAGCACCGTGTTAGAGTCAAGATATTTCTTCACACTTTCAAACGGGTTACTCCTCCATTATCGTAGCACACACGCGCGCGCGCACACACACACAGACATTCAAACTCTCACTTACAGAAGCAACCACTCTCACACACACACACACAAGGACGATGTGGGTGTGTCTACCCACCTGACATTGCTGCAGCTACTAAAATTGTCACATCGTACTGTCACAGTGACAGTTATATCATCCATTTGTCACACACGGGAACAAAAATTATGAGAAAAAAAAATAATTCCGAAATAAATGACGGGTCCTGGTCGGAAAGGGGGGGGGGGAAGGGGCGGTTTAAGAATGGTGGGTAAAGGGTGGAGGAGGATGCAACGGTTGACCTAGTGACCTAAATAAATAAAATGTCGATTTTTTTAAATTAAATTTTTTGCTGTTGTTGATGTTTTCATTTAAAATATGTCATTGTGTGTGTGTGTGTGTGTATGTGTGTGGCTATTTAAAAATGATCGCTAAATCTCGTGTTTGCGTAACTCGTGTATTTGTTGGAAGGTATAAATATAAAATATAATCGTAAAATATGATTTCAAACTATAAACGTAAAATATAAAAAGGTAAATATGAATGTAAAAAAATAGATGTAAAAATATACATGTAAAATGTTCTCTTCTCTAGTCTAGGGCCAAAAAGCCTTTTAAAAATCAAAATTTTAATCTCCTTTAAATTATTATTTTTTTTTTTTAGAATTATTTCTTGTTTTTGTTTCTTAAAGTCAACCAGTAACTTAGTTATATTTTTTTTTATTTATCATTTCGTAACTTTAAGGAGACTGTGTACAAATTTAAATTGTTACAGATGTAGGCCTACATAGCAAAGTTAACTCTGAAACAATTATTTACATTTTTCTTTAGTAATATCGTTTTTTTTTTTTATTATTTCTCAGTAGCTCTGCCCGATTTCACAAATAAACACACACACACACACACACACAGTTGCATGTCCACCCCCCACCCCCCGTACCCCTTGGTATACGCGTAGTACCTGTTGAGAACTGCGGGGATATAGCATTCGAACTTCCTGGAACTTACTATTGTCATTTTTTTTGTTTTTTTGCTTCTTTCTAAAACCTTCTGTGTGAGACGACACGACAGTCAAGGGAGATAAGTCACGTGGGTTGAATTGCAACCAGGAGTTCTATCCTCTTGGCAATAACTAATTGCAAAAAAAAATGATTGCAGATAATGAGATAACCAGACAATTTAAAAAAAAAAAGGTGTTGAGTGTACTAAAATTCTTGTGAAGTACATGTGTAGTGCGTGACTTGAGTAGGCGCTACTGGGGAACAGATAATTAAAAAAAACAAACAAAGGTTAAATAATTAGGTCATAATATCCGCGAGGGTACCCAACGATATCCATTTTTTTCGGGGGAGTGGGGGGGGGGCGGGGCGAAGATACCGAATCCCTGTTGTAAACTTGGGGAGAAAAGGGAAAGGGGTGGGTGGGTGGGTGTGTTCGGTTCACTTGTTTGGCCTTTGGTGGTCTGCGGATTCCGTTAAGACGGCGTCCCGCACTTAACGTCTGCAGTAACCCGCCACACTTTATAGACTCGTTGCCCGCCCTCGTCCCGTCCCCGCCCCACACCCCTCCCTCTTTCCAAGACTTATCTCTCTCTCTATCTCTCTTTGATTAGTTCTTCCTTTTTCTTCTTCCTCCTTCTTCTCTCCCCCCCCCCTCCTCCAGTCCAACACCTTAGCTGTGACCCATGCAACTTTCTGGGGAGGGGGGGGGGGGAAGAGGCGAGACACCATGTCAGGGAGGTAGAATTTTTTTTTTCATGCAGACAGCGGACTGACAGATTGTTGACATTACGTTATTGCACACTAGAAGGTTCTCAGGTTACTGAGTAAAATACCCTTTTGAGGTACAACAAGTAAAACAAATAAATAAGATCAGACTCCTTTATAAGTTCATTGTACGACATTGCTGTAGTAAAGTAGTAAGTAAAGTTCCCTTAGCCCTTAAAGGGGCCCGTTAGGGCAAACAAAGTGTAGGATTCATCTGTTACGGCATGTTAATGGATTGTGGTGGGGGCTAACACAACGCCCCAATTGCCTTCTCTTCCCCAAGTCATGTTCCCTTTTAATGCTGGACAAGCTTGCGAGACTCATGAACCAACTTTCACCAGGACCTGCTGGAAATATTCCCTTGGTTCTCATACGAGGGTGGGGGAAAGGGGGAGGGGGGGGGGGTGTCGTCTCTCAAGTCGACAATCGAACTGACAAACACTGTAAGGACTTTAAAAGTACCTTCAGGGCATAGAAGAAGAGAGCTCGATACGAGTCTCGTAAGGCTGGGCCCAAGTCAGGCGGGGTTAACTATTATCTCCATGACACCCACACACGGTGGAAATTCAACAAAAAGGCACTGGGGCGCGGGGGGCTGTCCCATTTTCGATCACGCGTTGCATGTCAGGAAAGACGTCCCTAGCTTTTTTGGAGCCCAGAGGCGAACCTAGGGTGTGGGGAGGTGGGGGTCCAAATTCGAAAGTCTCCCCGGGCCCCAGCTTGAGGGGGGGCCCTCAATTTACTTTTTCTTTTACATTAAATATTAGGTGCATTATCTCATGTCATGGTTTCGAATGTCAAAACAGAGGGGCCCCCAAATCCCTAGGTTCTGCACTATAGGATCCCTTGGCCAACAATTTGAAATATTTGTAGGTCTTAGGTAAAAGTACCTGCCGCAATATCATTAGCATCAGAGTATTAGAGGGGGGGGGAGGGGGCTTTGAGCTATTGGCTATCTAGGGCTAGTTCGCCTATCAAAAAGATCGGCTCTGATTCGGGAGTAGGTGATTGATAAAAATTCAATACTGGCTTATAATACAATCATTTTTTTTGTATTGTTAACATGATTACTTACTTGGTTACATATTTTCTTTTCAAATATTATACACTCGACAAAATCATTTTTTTAAAAGTATCATTAATTTATGTAAATACATACATCAAGGCAATGTGTGTGGGTGTATGTAAACATTCAAATAAAATGGCATAAACGAAGATATCTAAAGTAATAAGCACTATTATTTCAATGTTGTCCAAAAGGTCTGTAACCTTAATTAAGTACAATGCACTTTCTTGCCATATCTATACATGCACGGTATGATATACATTGTATATACTATAATGCATTTTTTTTTAATTTATGTTATGATTTATAAAGTAGATGCATCATTACACCTGCTTGATAAATTCCCCTCCAATTCTCTCCCCAGAAATGTACTAGGATGGTGGGATGCAATTACTGATCACTGGCTTTTGGTTTTTCTCCGAAATTATCGCTCTTTGTTATCTAAAGTTTTTTTTGAGTTTTCCTTTCTGATTTCCATCATATATAATAATACTCATTTCCAGTGTGCGTTAAATCGAAAGTAAAGAATTAATACATGTACAACAGTATTCCAGTTTAAAATACAACCATGAAAAAAAATCGGATCTGCCGGAAACCAAAAAATAACCCAGCCTACCGATCAAGCATAAGGGGATATAACTCTATGCAAAGGTTTTGCAGGGTACAGCTAGTTAACGTATAATTCTGTTTACACTATGACGCCATATTCAACGAGTAATTCATTGTTGACACTATGACGCCATATTCAACGAGTATTTCATTGTGATTCGGCATACCGTTGACTTTTTTTCAGAAAACAAAGGGGGAGATAACGTTTTAGAAAACAAACAAAAAAAATGTAGATAATTTTTTTTTTCAGAACACAAGGAAAGGGGGATAAACTTTCAGGTGCCAACAAGTTGGGTTGCATAATTTTTTTTTTGTTAGCTCGCGAAGTTGAATTAGGTGAAAAGGTCAAAGGCGGTGACACGAGCGGAGTGTGGAGGTGGGAGGGGGGGATCATGTATATGTGTGTGTATGTCTGTATGTTGCGTGTTTGTGTGGAGGGAGGGGTGGAGATTATGTACGTGGAACCCAAGCGGCCATGATGTAAACACGTAATCCGGATCTTAACATTGGGGGGGGGGGGGTGAATTGTCTTAACAGCTTGAGTCATTCTTTTTGTATGAGTTGTCAGACACTTTCTTAAGACAACAAATACATCAGCATCAACCCGTCATCCCTTTAGATACCACCACCCCCCCACACACACCCTCTCTTCCCCGCACCCCGCCCACTTCTCCCCCTCTTTCATTCTGTGGGGATCTACCGAAGTAAAAACACCCACACTCAAACCTGCACATAAACATCTATAGATGTACATGCAAACATACAACAAATAAAGCTATCGTAGCGAATTCATTCCATCTGTGATTCCCAACCTTCCAATGAAGGTGTCAGGTGTCGAGGAACAATGTCTTACTTCAAGGGAAGAAACAGCCCCGTGGCGTATTTTAGGGAACATGGAGCCCCGATGGGAGCCTTGTTGCATGACCGCCCTACCTCCTCCTTCCCTTTTCTTACGCATATGACATTCACTCCAGCTTATGCCCCAGTCCCTGCGCGTCGCCTCTGAACGCATTGAGGGTAGTTTGTCACAAAGGCGTCAAAATAATACGTATTATACTAGACGTCATCTTGTAGTTATGTTTTTTTTTTTTACAAACGCAATAGTAATTAGAATGTGCTGCCAACTTGTATATTTTATCTACAGATCTTGATATTTTTTCGACCAAACCAGAAATAAAATACCACTATCTATTGCATAGGTCCAGATATTCCTTTTTCCTTTCACTTAGAAATCATTTTATTTAATAATCACAATAATGGTATATATATATATATATATATATATATATATATGTATATACGAAGTTGATCATGGGCTATGGGGAATGTATATATATATATACACCGGCGGCGGAACGAAATATTTTAAGGGGGGGCAAGCCAAAATTCAAGGGGGGGCGCCGCCCCCCCTTGAAAATTTAAGGAGGGGCAAGACATAATATGACCGAAAGACATATTTTACCCCCTTAATTCTATAATAGAATATAGTAATTCTGTAGCAAGTATTTAATCGATATTATTAAAAAATAATATATTAAAAAAGATAAAAATGAACATTGAGCACTTCTGTCAACTGATTCGTAATGTCAGCTTGTTTACAAATTTAATAGTGAAATTAGATCAGAAAATTATTGATAATTATCATGAATGATGATGAATATGAAACCGGAAACGGGAAACTCAATAAACAAAAAGTTATTTATGAAAAGATAATAAATAATCGTATTTTCTTTAAAAATTACATTTGCCGTCATTCGGTAGATGGCAGTACTTCTCTATACTTATGTGCCACCCCCCCAGGCCAAATCATCAATACATAGTTTACGTTATAAAGTTACAAAAAAGACTGTCAAACTGTCTTTTTTTCAATATGTAAGCCCCCCCCCCCCCCCCAGCATTTTTTGCTGGTTCCGCCACTGGGTAAACGTACACAAAATTACAAGGGGAATGTTCTTAAACAGGTTTCGTTCTTTCTCAATGGGTACTTTAATTGTAATTAATTATTTTGGATATCAAAGACATGAAAATTGGCAAACTTTTACCCCGATTTCAGGTTTTACGAGCTTCTCTCCCACAAAGCTAACTTACTATAAATATGATCGGTACGGGGAACCAAATATCACATTACTTACTACATTATTACATTCCATTCCTTCATCCATAGGAATTGTCATCTTTTGATACAGTCATGCCTAAAAGAGAGAGAGAGGGAGGGAAGGAGGGAGGGAGGGAGAGAGAGAGGGGAAGGGAGGGAGTGAAAGAGGGAGAGAGAGGGAGGAGAGAGAGGGAAGGAAAGAGGGAGGGAGGGGAGGGAGAGAGAGAGGAACTGCCAAAAATGTTGTGTATCACATTGCTTTAAGATAAATGTACCCTTTTATTGCAATTTGCATGCAAATAAACCCTTTTTTACGCGTCTTATTTTAAATCTTAATTAAACGTCAAATTACGCTTCTTAAATAAACAGAAAACATTATTTTAAACCCGGGCAAAGCCGGGTACTTGCTACTAATTTTAAAATATGCCACAACAACTCTCAATAATGTGATTACTGTAAAATGTCAATTAATTAATAATTTCTTTCAAATATTAAATTTAAGAAATAAATCAAATGAATTATGAAAATGAAAATGATATATATAAACTAAAATGAATTACATAGTTAAAAAAGTTAAATTTTAGGGGGGGGGGCAGACTGGAAATTCAAGGGGGGGCGGCGCCGCCAGTGTATATATATATACACTAGCTATACCCTGCAAAACCTTTGAATAGAGTTATATCTCCTTAAGCTTGATCGGTAGGCTAGGTTAATTTTTGGTTTCGGACAGATCCGATTTTTTCATGATTGTATTTTAAACTGGAAATACTGTTGTCTTAATTTTTTACTTTCGATTTAACGCAGAGCCCAAATGGCTATTATATATATATATATATATATATATATATGTGTGTGTGTGTGTGTGTGTGTGTGTGTGTGTGTGTGTGTGTGTTATATCTATTTCAGGATAGTAAAAATAGTTGGCAGCTTTGCTAAATTATATTCATTTGAAAAGCTTTCTTTCTGTTAGAGCTATAAAATAGGGAAGACAAGAGGAATGGAAGGTCCGTTCCCGTGTTTATGATGTCAACAAGGAACACCACTGTCCTGGAATCATCTTTAGTAATGGTAGGGAGGGGGTGGAGGTAGAGGGCGGCGCCCGGTGTGGGGAGGTGTGGTGTGCTAGAGTAGAAGGTTACAGCTGAAGGTTGTTCTATGTTTAAATCTTACTCACGCCCATCTGTCATCACTAACACCCTGACACCCGCAATTTTTGTTTTGGATACTTTTTTTTTAATGCATCGGCGTGAATGGGAGCTTGTGCCAGTGTGTGCGTGAACATTGTGTAAACTAATCTGTAAGTGTAATATGTAAGTGTAATATGTAAGTGTAATATGTAAGTGTAATATGTAAGTGTAATATGTAAGTGTAATATGTAAGTGTAATATGTAAGTGTCATATGTAAGTGTCACATGTAAGTGTAATATGTAAGCGTAATATGTAAGTGTAATATGTAAGTGTAATATGTAAGTGTAGCTCTAAACGCCGAAGAGGACGATTTTCTTTTTTACTTTTTAAAATGTTTCCGCCTTCTCTCTTACTCACCCATGAAAGTGTTTGTTTCTATCTCTCTTTCTCGCCTTCTTTCGCGTGTATTTTTTGTTTTCAGTAAACGAATACATATATGCAGGGGCGGATTTTGTTTGTTGCGTGTGGGATGGGGGGGGGCTGTGAGGAGAAATAGAAATATTTAAATGAAGGGAAACATACAAAAATGGCATTAAGTTGTCTTTTTCCAGGTATACATTTTGGTTTTGTGCCCATCCACCCTCCCACACACACAAAATACGCCTCTGAACATGTGAGTCGATCGGCGTGCGGGAAATATTAATTGAAATTACTCCTCATAGTTTTTTTGTCGGAATCAAATGAAATTGTATTTCGCGATTGGCATCAATTGACATACATATAGATAACATTACCTGTCTTACTCCTCAATTACAGTCTTAACCGTTAATATATAAATAGTCATAATTGTTTATATGATTATTAAAACTATGTTGGTCAGGGTAACAGATTTACAGTCAACTGTCGCTGGACAGTCTTCGCCAACTGTAGCCCCTAATAAATACTCACATTACTGTACCCGACAAGGCTCATAAGGGTAGTGGGCCATCCTGTATAAACATGTTTTAGTAGAAAACAGCCTTGCGGGGTTTGAACCCTAAACCATACTTGGCCTATGCTGATAGAGATCATAACTGCACAGCTACCAGATTTATTATTTCCCTTGACTCGGCCTGTACAATTCCTCCCAACTCCGCCATGTTAGTCCATGCTCCTGCCAGTTAAATAAACAGATGTCCATAACACACTTTTCCTTCATAATTTTTTTTTTACATAGAAATAGAACCAACCGCACCCTGTTTTTTTTTTGTAATTTTTTTTTTTGCATGTGTTAAAGGATGCACAAGAATAAAGACTTGCGCTTTTGCAGACAGGAAAAGTGCAATGATTCAATACCTTTTATATCGCGATTCTAAATTGCTGTTGGGAGGGTGTGGAGGGCACAGGAACTGTTTGTCTTTCTTCCAAAAGGATATTGTTTGATGATACCATCCTGTGATGTTAAAGCGATTCACCGTTTAAAAAATATAAACAAAAAAATAAGAAAACAATGAGGGAAAATAGAATAATTTCACTACTGCAGTGAATATAACTAGCATTCGTTTTTTCCGCCATTAATCTTATCTTATGGGCGGTATAACGACCACTGATAACAGCCACTGATAACGTTCACTGATAACGTTCACTGATAACGTTCACTGATAACGTCCACTGATAACAACCACTGATAACGACCACTGATAACGTCCACTGATAACGGTCACTGATACGGCCACTGATAACGACCACCGATAACGACCACTGGTAACGACCACTGGTAACGGTCACTGATAACGACCTTTGATAACGTCCACTGATAACGTCCACTGATAACGTCCACTGATAACGTCCACTGATAACGTCCATTGATAACGTCCACTGATAACGTCCACTGATAACGACCACTGATAACGACCACTGATAACGGCCACTGATAACGGCCACTGATAATGACCACTGATAACGTCCACTGATAACGGCCACTGATAACGGCCACTGATAACGGCCACTGCTAACGACCACTGATAACGGCCACTGATAACGTCCACTGATAACGTCCATTGATAACGTCCACTGATAACGTCCACTGATAAAGTCCATTGATAACGTTCACTGATAACGACCACTGATAACGTCCACTGATAACGACCACTGATAACGTCTACTGATACCCTTACATTATTTTTTAACTACTTTTTTTAATGAATCAACAGCTGCGACCTCAATGGACGGCAAAAGAACGACGACCCGAATATGGCGCCTGAGTCGGTTCGGACGAGGGTGGGAGGGGGGGCCACCCGTGGTAGACCCAAGCAGGGTGTAAGATTATGGAGTTTGGGGCCTCCTGACATGTGCTGAACCACTCGGCGGCCCTGGGTCCAGGCACTTGGCCCGAGGACTCACGATTATTTGAGCCGCACTGCACGTATGAACCGTTTTTTTTTTTTCATTCGTGAGAGGGTTTTTTATAAGGGCTTCATCTACCTCAAAAATGAGCCCCGAGGGCCCATTAGTCTGCTCGGGGTGGCCCTGGTGATAGCTATCTCACTGCCACAGTAGCTTCTTAGGCATCCCTCTATTTATATATTATCAATTTGTATATATACACCTTGCCATAAGTCTGAAACAAAGTTTGGATAAAGTATCATGACTCACTTTGTCTGAATCTCTCCCTCCCCCCCCACCCCTTCCTCTTCCTTCCCGTTATCCGACACTTACATAAAGAAAATTCGTCCTTAGTGGGCGCGGCTTGTCATTTTCTCAGTGATATCAGAAATGAAGCACAGACATATAGGGTTTGAATTCCAACGCCCCCCCCCAACCCACCGCCATATTTTCTTTTAGTGTTGCCAGGATGGTTTAGATTAGTTTAGAATAAAGTAAAGTTAACTTTTAATTTTTTTTTATATTTCTATGATCTTAGGTATTCTAAGCCAATAAAAAAATTACTTTTTAGAATATAAAAGTATTTTTAAGCATTATTTTGTTATTATCATGATGACAAAAGAGACTAGGAATTAAACAAAGCAATGTTTTCCTTTTTCTCCTCCTATATGAGTGAATGTCTATTAAATACCCATGAACCAACCGGGAAGCTAAAATGTACATATAAACAATCAAATATGACCTACGATTCAAAAGCCTTCCCCAGCACTAAGTCCCCACTACAATTTTAAATTCTAGTATTCACAAACTCATTGCTGCGTATTTCCTGCGGAATACAATTTTCTCTCCATTAACGGAAGTTGAATGCCTTGCTGACAAGCGCGCCGCTTTAGTTGACAAGGTATTCAAAGAGTCCACTTGCCGTACTCAGTGCTTTAACCGCTAGACGGCATTGTTATTGTCTATTTAGAATGTGTCGTAGCTCGCGGCAACAGAAAGGTCCGTCCACAGCTAACGTACCCATCAGCCACCAGTCCGGTTTCTCACCACTCGCCCACCTATCGACTACAACTGGACAATGGCCGTCTAAAACCCATTTGAGATGTGTATTAACCCATAACCCATAAACAGGAACTAAAACAGACAATTATCAGTGGAAAATTCGATTCTTTTTTTACCCCCTCCACCCTCCCATCCACTTTTTACATTCCTACCAACGCCACAGGGCGTCCAGCTGTCGATTCCTTTCCCCCCCCCCCCCCACAATCCGTCTCCCCCATACCACCCCACAATCTAAAACCACTTGCTTCTATGATGTGACTCGACAAGAGCCGGGAGGGAGCCATCAGTTGGCAGACTGCTAGTAAAGAGATCGTTCGCCTAACCCTATCGACAAACCCTTCCTCCCCCCACCCCCAAGCCCCTCAGGCCCAGATTTCAGCGTTTAGCGTTTTACAGCGATTGCTATTGAGCTATCTGTCTCGCCGAGACCTAGAAATTTCGGCCCTCTCTTCCTCTGTTTCTCTCCTGCTCATTTCTCTGTTTTCTATCTCCATTGCAATCTTTTTAACCCTAGTCATTAACACTGAGCTCGCTCTCTCTCTCTCTCTCTCTCTCTCTCTCTCTTTTCCTTTCTCTCCATATATATATATATATATATATATATATATATATATACAGTGGATTCCGCTTAATTGGGACACCGCTTAGTTGGGACAGCAGCTTATTTGGGACAAATCTCAAAGAAACCAAACCAAGAAGTCAATGGTAAATTTGTATGTTTAATTGGGACAGCCGCTTAATTGGGACAAAAAGCCTCGGTCCCGATGTGTCCCAATTAAGCGGAATCGACTGTATATATATATATATATATATATAATATATATTATATAAACATAATTTGGGCTCTGCGTTAAATCGAAATTAAAGAATGAATACAACAGTATTCCAGTTTAAAATACAATCATGAAAAAATCGGATCTAGCTAGTACACATATATAACTTAAGAGCCCAGTAGCCCCTACTCATTCCTATATTGACCAGGTGACTTCCCCCCCCCCCTTTCCAAACCAGCCCGCCATTTCTAAACTTAGCTCCACAGACGCGCATTTAAAAATTTTTTAATAGTAAAGTATTGAATATTTTTTGACATTGTATGCTTATTTTTAACCACATCGATAAATAGACAGACAGATGCATCAATGGCTAGATATACAGACACATACAGACGTGGTGTTTTATAGTTTATGGCGATTTTATAAGAAAAAAAATGTGGGAGAGGGGGAAACGTTCGCTGACGTTGAATACAAATACAACAAAATACTCTGCCAGATGCGAGATAGTCAATGCTATGCAAATATTTAGTACATGTAATGGCATTTTTTTTTCAAAGATAGAACCCCATACCATACTGTGTTTCCAGAATGTTTTGGACCAATGTAGCGCAAAACCTGACAATAATAATTAAAAATACAATAAGACCGATTCAATGGGGGCATGAATTCAAGGTTCTCTCTAAGACGAGCGCGTGAGCGATCGCTCACACGAATTCAGAGCGTCACTCTTACTACACGTACGATCGCTCACTCCGCCGGACGACTTCGCTTAAATCGCTCACTTCATACCACACCTTAGAGGGAACATTGGGCATGATTTGAGCACCTTTAAAGAAATGGGGGGGGGGTATAGGGTTATATGATCGCGTAACATGCCCCTCCCCCTGCTTATTTGCTAAATGAGCATCTTACGTAGTTACGGGCTAATAGGACTTTACGAGCTTCTAGCGTGGGGCCCGGTTTATAGGACTAAATGAGGACCTTTCAGTAGTCCTGGCCGTTCAGGACTATATAAGCGCCCTACAGAGGCGCCGGGATACAGGACTATACGAGCGCCCTACCAGAGGCGCCGGAATATATAACTATAAGAGTATTTTAAGAAGGAGACCCCCCCAGGCTTATAGGGCTATATGAGCATCTAATATGGAACAATACTTCGGAGATGAAGTCAATGTTCCCTCTACGGTGTGGTATGAAGTAAGCAAAAAATTTTGTCTCTCAGTGACATTTTGTTTGAGGCCAAAATTTGTGAGCGATTTAAGCGATGTCGTCCGTCGGTGTGAGCGATCGTACGTGTAGTATGAACGACGCTCTGAATTCGTGTGAGCGATCGCTCACGCGCTCAGCTTAGAGGGAACATTGATTGAAGTTCCTTCATGTACGTTTTGTGTTCAAATCTATATAAATGACCTTTATATTTTGACACTACATTGTAGTAGATCAACTCGGCGTGTAGTTATATACTTATCTTATAGATATCACATCTGTTATATCCATAATGACAGATATATAATCGGTTTGATATATTTATCTCTTTAAAAAAACCACGGGAGGTAAATCTCTTTTACAATTTATAATAGCATATTCCATCACACAGTGGCGTAGCGAGCTTAAACTCGCTGCTGGGGCACAATACCCTTTTTAGCGCCCCCCACTTGAAAAACTTATAATATTTAATGTTTTGTGGACCATTTGGCGCCCCTTGGTGAATAGCGCCCGGGAAATGCCTCCCCTTATCCCCCCTCGCTACGCCACTGCCTCCACATGCTGTTCGTAAATGTGCCTGTATCAACGTTTTTATTTATGTCAGTGCTTACTCAATACAAACTCTTACATTAAATTTTGCTTAGCCAAGGCAACCTGTGGCTTGGTATAGCTAGCATACCAAATACATATAAAAAAAATAATAATTATGGTTTAACCCTTACTTGACTCTCATTAAATTTTCTGTAACAAAACCGGACATGTATAATTTGTCTAAGGGATATATTTCGTAGACTTGCCCCATAAGAAATGTGTGTCACGTCGTAAATTCAGCCTCGGTTGAGCTGTGACCTGTGACCTCCCCTTGTTTTCACGAGTTTACCATGTGGCCTACGCTATAAAAGATTTGTAGTCTCCCCTTGGTCCCGTGGGTGTTTTTTTTTATTATTTAGAGCATCTGGTGGGCAAGAAAAGATAACTCATCTTGTGTGTGTGTGTGGGGGGGGGGTCTTAGTGGGGAAAGAGGGAGTGTGGATATGTTCGGGCTCCCGGGGTAAGGGAGAGATAACTCATTGTTGTCAGACACCTAGTTATCTACCTTGGTTGACAGCTTTTTTTTTCCTCTTATTTTAGCGCCACCTCTGGTGACCAACATTTGTGTATCGTGTCCTAATTTGTTTAGTGGGTGTGTCAATGTGTCCACCCTTTTTTGAATTCTAAGTCATTTTTTTTTTGGGTCATATTTTAATTTTCGTCTAATTGCGATGACCATGAGCCCAGTGGATATGGTGAAAATATGAACAGCCCTCAACTAAAAAGAAGAAAAAAAAAGGAAAATTGTTATGTCATGGATAGACTTGTGTGGTAGACTTGTGTGGTAGACTTGTGTGGTAGACTTGTGTGTGGTAGACTAGTGTGACAGACTTGTGTGGTAGACTTGTGTGGTAGACTTGTGTGGTAGACTTGTGTGACAGACTTGTGTGGTAGACTTGTGTGGTAGACTTGTGTGATAGACTTGTGTGGTAGACTTGTGTGATAGACTTGTGTGGTAGACTTGTGTGGTAGTCTTGTGTGGTTTTATCTTCAACAAACGTTGTACAGAAAATTTTACATATACCCGCATTAGTATCAAATATATATATATAGGGCTAAGGGAACTTTTCTTTATATATATATAAAGAAAAGTTCCCTTAGCCCTAATGAGCCATCGGGGCAGATGTAGTGTAGAATTCATCTGTTTCTATAACCTCTGCATAAGAAGGGATTGTGTGGTTAGCACAACGCCCAGCCGCCTTTACTTCCCCAACTCAATGTCAGGTACCCATTTAAAGCTGGTTGGACCTGTGTGACGACTTTGAAACAAATTGCACATGGAAAAATTCTTTTGGTTCTCACCGAGGATCGAACCCAGGACTGTCATGAAAATCCTTTTAACTGTATACTGAACTCATAAGTAGTGTAAACAGCAGAGAAGTTCAAAGTACTGACCATGCGAGTACAAATACAAGTACTCAGGGACAGACGAGTACAAGCACTCAGTTGCAATTTTAAGTTAGGCTATAAGAACAAAGTAATCAAGCTGCCATTAAGAGTTCAAGTACTCAGATACAAGTACGAGTACACGTACCCAAGTGCTTGAAAGAGTGCAAGTACTCCAAAAAATGTACTTGGTAAAACAAGTAAAAAAAGTACCTTATCTCTGTTAAACAGTCAAGCTATCTCCGTTAAACAATCAAACTAAAATTAAGTAAAAACATGAAAAGGAATCATTTTTTTTCAAAACGTAATTTTTAACTATGTAAAAAATTTGTGTTTATATACATCCGGTATAAAGGGACATAACTAAAGTAGAAAATTGAAAATCGAGCGTGAAAGCTGGGAGACTTTATCCGGAAAAATGGGAGGTAATTGTTATCGTCTGCGTACTTAACGACTCTGGCAGAGTGGAGCGTAGAAGACAGGGTTGGGGGAGGGGGGGGGGAAGGGAGAGAGAGCAGAATCAAATAACCCCATAATCTGCCAGGAAAGAAAGTTGGCACGCCCCTTAGGGTGAGGGCTGGGAGAAGGGGGGTGGTTGTAGGTCTGAGAGTAAAACGACCATTTTTTTTGTTTTCTCCTTTGTGATGTATAGTTGTCATTGAAAATGTCCCGGTGCATAGGCGGGGAAAAAAACTTGACAATAACAAGCTGTGTGATAGATAGCATGGTGTGATAGATTTGACATGGAAGAGAAGTGTCAGGAACAGAACACTGATCTGTACTCTACTTATGTTGACCTCACCAAAGCATTTGACACCGTCAGCAGAGATGGCTTATGGAAGATCATGGCTAAATACGGATGTCCCTCAAAGTTCGTCTCCATCGTGCGACAGTTTCACGATGGCATGCAGGCCAGGGTGCAGGACAACGGTGAAGTATCCCAACCATTCGCAGTCACAAATGGAGTGAAACAGGGCTGCGTCCTAGCGCCGACCCTATTCAGTCTCATTTTCTCCGCAATGCTGACAGATGCCTTCAAAGGCAGTGAGATGGGCATTGGGCTGAAATACCGCACTGATGGTGGCCTATTCAACCTCAGAAGGCTCCAAGCCAAAACAAAGGTCCTGACAGACACCACGAGAGAATTCCTATTCGCCGACGACTGCGCTCTAAACGCAGATTCAGAAACCAACATGCAACACTGTGTCGACCAATTCTCACGTGCATGCCTCAACTTTGGTCTCACCATCAGCACACAGAAAACCGAAGTGATGTACCAACCAGCCCCAGGCAAACAATACATTGACCCCAACATCCACGTTTACGGCCAGAGACTGAACACGGTGGAGAAATTCACCTACCTTGGCAGCACTCTCTCTCGTTGTGTTGTAATGGACGACGAAGTTATCGCACGAATCGCCAAAGCCAGTGCAGCCTTTGGTAGACTTCACTCCAACGTCTGGAACAGAAGAGGTATCAGCCTACCCACCAAGTTGAAGGTGTATCACGCCATCGTCCTCCCAACACTACTGTACGCAAGCGAAACCTGGACAGTCTACCAGCGCCATGCCAAGAAACTCAACCACTTTCACACAACCTGCCTCAGGCGCATAATGAGGATCAGATGGCAAGACAAGGTTCCCGACACTGAAGTCCTTGCCAGAGCCAACATGTCCAGCATCTACACCATACTAATGCGCTCTCAGCTTCGCTGGGCAGGCCACCTCGCTCGCATGCCAGACCACCGACTGCCTCGAAAGATCTTCTACGGAGAACTGCAGCAGGGAAAGCGCTCTCTCGGAGGCCAGAAAAAGCGCTACAAAGACACGCTGAAGTCCTCTTTGAAGGCTTTCAACATGGATCCTGATTGCTGGGAGGAAGATGCCCAGGAAAGAGCTTTGTGGTGTCACTCTGTTCACATAGGCGCTGGGTTATGTGAGGCAAATAGAACTGTTGCTGCTGAAACGCGACGCCTGGTTCGCAAAGCTCGCGCTGCCGACCACCATCTGACAGCCACCATTCCCTGTCCCCACTGTTATAGACATTTCCACGCAAGGATTGGACTAGTCAGCCATCTGCGCACACACCGACACCCACCAACCAACACTCCAACCTCTGATGACTAGATGGTCTTCATCGAATACGATGGACGAACACTATATAAAGCAGATAATTGATGCCAAGCCAGTCAATTTTTTTTTTGTTGGTTATAAATAGTGCGCAGCTTTTATATAGATATTGATATAGTTAGATAATTATATAGATTGAAAATAAAGTAAGGTTTGCATGAATATGTCAATTGTTGTTTGTTGGCACCATTGAATGCATTTTACTTCTGTTGCCCCAACGACCATTAGCAGTGCAATGCTGTGCAATTCACACTTGGCTTTTTTTCGAATAAACCTTTTTTTTTTTTAAATGTGCATCTATAATTTTTATATATACCTGCTGTACCCATAGATTCGCTATATCTATTGCTGTACCCTGCAAAACCTTTGCATTGAGATATATCTTAGTTCAAATTTGAGGTTTTCATGAATAGGTAAATTTAGAGTCGTAGCAAGCTATTGTGGGGCTCAGTGCGAGTTACATTTTTGCCCCCCCCCCCCTTTTCCTACCAATCTGAAAAGTGCAACAAAATTAAACAGCGCTCTTTTATCGCCCCTTCCTATTTCGGCGCCCTGTGTGGTTGCGCAACCCGATGAACCATTCCTACGCTACTGTGTTATTGTAACTATATGGGTCTATGTATTTTTATGTTATGAGAATTTTTTAAATACACAGAAGCGATAAGCCGTTAATATGTTAACAGGAAACAGTATGTTTTACTTTCGATTTACAGCAGACAGACGTGAGACGGAATCTATTTATATAGACTCCATATTCCAGATTTTTAACATTTAGACCCTCGTGTTTTGCTCTTAATTCTCAGATGTCAACGAGTGCGCCATCAACAACGGAGGCTGTGAAAGGGAGTGCATCAACGCCCACGGGTCATACCGGTGCTCCTGTCCGTCAGGGTATGAGCTCTCCGGCGATGATAAAACGTGTCTAGGTGAGTCTCAAACTTAACAACAACAAGCGCAGCACATTGCATGGTGTATCATGGGTGGATCAGTGTGTTTTTTCTCAGAGCTGTGCGCAAGCCCACACATTTCAACAGGTCGCGCAAATTGTTTCGTTCAGTTGGTGCACTGTGCTGCACGACAAAAGAATGTCCTCCAAAGTTGCGCACAACTAATATCTTTTCTTTTTTTTTTTTTGTCTTTGGCAATAAAAGAAATATTGCTGGGTAGAAGAATCAAGGACTGCAAATATTGAAATATATAGGTTATCGATAATGTAATTGTAGATGTAAATTTGGTCGCGACCCATCTTAAATTCGTCTGTGAATCAAGTGGCCGGCGACATTAACTTTTAGTGCCACATTATTTTTCCTCTCTCAATGTGTTAATATCAAAGACCTATACATTCAATTTTTATTATCTCCATACAAATAACCCATCCGTCTGCTCTTAGGGTGGTCCTGCTTGTCAAATTTAAGAATCCGTTGTTACCCGCGGTTCTGAAAGTTTGCCTACCCCGGATCTAAATGAGTTTGAAGAAGACTAAAAAAAAAAATTATAGATCAAGCAAAGGGAAATAATTTTCAATATGTTCAAAAAAATAAAATAAAAGGGAGGTAATCGTGCGCTGTACATGAATGAAAAAAAAAATTCAAGTGTTGAGAACGTGCACACTGATTAGTTTTAGCTTAAACAATATTGATGAGAGACACACACATTCTATTTAGCCGTCTCAGAGGCGGATAAAGCAGGGGGTGCTTCACAGAAAAACTTTATTCCTTTTATTTACGTCTTGTCTTTCCGTTATGGGCGCAATATTGTATTCTGCGCTCGGGATCTAAGTGATCTTACCTCTCTGACTCATCCATGGCCGACGAATTGGCAGCGCTCGTGAAACTAGTTATTGTTTGTTTCAGTTTGTGAGATTTTTTTTACTTTCCAAGAAAACGTGTCTTCGAGATTCCCGGAATCTGCTGATGTCTATAGGCGGGACGGATGGTCGTGTGGTAAAGCACTCGACTGTCGACCTAAGGGTACCTGGTTCGATCTCCGGTGGTGGCTGAAGTCCCTCTCTATGTCTCCCGTGTTTCCTCCTTGGCCATTGCACTATCGGCTAGGGTAGGGATGAAAGAAGGGCACCATAAAAAAACGTCCCATAAGTGGCTTATAGGATCTAAGAGATTTCATCTCATCCTTACAGGGACTTCACACATACACACAGATGTCCATTAATGACAAATGATACGCTGAAATTAAACTAGTTTTAAAAGTTATGAACTTCGATTATTATTATTATCATTGTTATTTTTAATGTTCATCCTCTTTAAAAAAAAATAATCATCAGATATTGACGAGTGTGACAATGAAAGCAACGGTGGCTGCCAAGGTACCTGTGTCAACATAGACGGGGCGTTTAGGTGCGAATGCCCCGCCGGTAGCAGACTGCACACTGACGGCTTGCGGTGCTTACGTAAGTAGCTCTTTTTTTAGTGCCCTTTGTGCGCCCGCTAATGTGTGTGGGTGTGTGTGTTTCTGTGTGTGTGCCTTTAGGACAAATAGGACATTTTTGTGTCTTACGTGGTGCCTTCAAGACCATTGCACTAGCGGGTATGGTGGGTGGGGAATTTGGTGGGGGGGGGGGAAGGAAGAGCATAAAAAAAACGGTCCCATTAGTAGTTTATAGGAGCCAAGAGATGAACATCTAATCCTCATATGCACTAAGTACTAAAAATAGATTCCATAGATGAACTCGGTTATGCCCCATTGTCCGGCTATGCCCCATTGTCCCCGTTGTTTACACCACAGTGAAGGATGTATATTCGATAAGAATTTTCTAATGTAGAAAAAAGTCTTTTTTTTTTTTCGAGTATATACACAAATATAACAATATTTTCTACAAAAAAGAAACATGTATTGAAACCATCTTCAAATGTGTGAACCGAATCCTTTAAACCCCCTTTTTACTGTGTTTGACTTATTAGCTGCGTAGGCTTACTGGCTGCAGACGTTATGCCTATAACTATAACAATCTGCACTATTTCGTCCTATAACTTCCGCTTCCCCCCCCCCTCTTTCTCTTCTTCCAAGTCTAGCCATATTCGCATCAGCCATTTCCGGAGTAAATACCTTACCCCTCCCCCTCCATCTCTCTCTCTCTCACATTGACGGATGGTAATGAACGGTAATGTAGACGCAACAAAGAGCCCCCTGCGTTCCGCCCTGGTCACCAATTACCGCCAAAATGTAAGGAGACCGAACCCCTCCCCCCCCCCCCAACATAGAGCACGTAAGCTAGTCAGTCACGAAATACTTATTCGAGTACAGTTATTTACATACTGCGTATTCGAATACGGTCATTGCAGATGGCAATCAATGAAACGTTACAGAAAAGAAAAAAATAAGTGGGGAATTTCCGGTTTTTTTTAAACGGAAAGAGACATATTATGAAACCATTCGACATAATTTTGTTCAGCTTTTAATTGTCTATTTATTGCTCTGTAATAAACCGCACGCCTACGGTTTTCTTTATTCTCTTTTTTTTTTTTGTGATATTTTTTGGACCCTGTCCACTTTCTAAGGGAGAAACAACATGGGCTGTTGATAAGCCCTTTTTTGGATAATGGATGTTATTGAAGTATGAAAAGAAGAGAACGATGGATCTCACATATCATGTTTTTGGTACCGTTGAATAAATAGGAAGAAAGTGCCATATATGTTAAGTTGTTGGTGGTTGTTGTTAAATGTTTTTGTTGTTTTTTCCTGCAAGAGAAAAACGATGTTTTTTGTGCCTGAATCAACTAAGACCTGTTGAACTGTTATCTTGGTCAGTGCTGTTTCTCAGGTCGTTTGAGAGCCCTATCTATTCAGAGACTTCCTAAGATACTTTGGGGCTAGAGGCAAAAGTACATCGGAGATTTTTATAGAAACTTATTCTAGTATGGATAACTTCGACAGTGGGGGGAGGGGGGGGGAGGGAGCAAAGCAAAAGCTCATGTCGGCAACCTCTTTTCACCAGATTTGTTAGAAAGTCATTTAAGTAAGGGCCCCTTTGATGGTCGGGGGGCCTAATATGGATGTTTTAGTTTGCCTATCCAGAAGATAGGTTCTGTTCTTTGTTGTATCTTTCAGTGTGTTATGTTTCTCTGTCCCTGTATCATTGTGATTAACCTGTGGCGTATGGCTGTACCTCAAGAGTTTGTGTGTTTCTCTGTCCCTGTATCATTGTGATTAACCAGTGGCGTATGGCTGTACCTCAAGAGTTTGTGTGTTTCTCTGCCCCTGTATCATTGTGATTAACCTGTGGCGTATGGCTGTACATCAAGAGTTTGTGTGTTTCTCTGTCCCTGTATCATTGTGATTAACCAGTGGCGTATGGCTGTACCTCAAGAGTTTGTGTGTTTCTCTGCCCCTGTATCATTGTGATTAACCTGTGGCGTATGGCTGTACATCAAGAGTTTGTGTGTTTCTCTGTCCCTGTATCATTGTGATTAACCTGTGGCATATGGCTGTACATCAAGAGTTTGTGTGTTTCTCTGTCCCTGTATCATTGTGATTAACCTGTGGCGTATGGCTGTACATCAAGAGTTTGTGTGTTTCTCTGTCTCTGTATCATTGTGATTAACCTGTGGCGTATGGCTGTACATCAAGAGTTTGTGTGTTTCTCTGTCCCTGTATCATTGTGATTAACCTGTGGCATATGGCTGTACATCAAGAGTTTGTGTGTTTCTCTGTCCCTGTATCATTGTGATTAACCTGTGGCGTATGGCTGTACATCAAGAGTTTGTGTGTTTCTCTGTCTCTGTATCATTGTGATTAACCTGTGGCGTATGGCTGTACATCAAGAGTTTGTGTGTTTCTCTGTCCCTGTATCATTGTGCTTAACCAGTGGCGTCGCTTAGAAAGTTTAAATGTCCCCCACGACCCACGCGCTGCTGGCCTCGCAGATCCTATTTACGATGCCATTGTGCTTAATATTCATTTATTTAATATCTGACCAGTGCCGAACCTAGGGACTTGGGGGCCCCGGGGACTTGTCCTCTTTGGGGGCCCCTGCATTTTGACATTCGACACAGTGACATGAGATAATGTATACCTATTTAATGTAAAAAAAAGTTTTTGGAGGCCCCGGGGGGGGGGACTTTCTAATTTGGACTCCCCACCCTAGGTACGCCTCTGTATCTGACTTTGTTGTATTTTGTGTTTAACCCTTGACAGATATATTATTGAGCCTGTTGTAATCCTGGTACAGGATCAACTTGTGTGTTTTATCTTGCTCGGAACCATACTTATTGCATTTGGCCATTGGTTTATTTCTTGTCCTTGCTGTACTTCATTATCGCCATAATAAAGTGTTCCAATATTATATCAACATTTTTCAAAGGTGAATCTTAAAACAAAACCAATAAAGAAAAGAATTAGGCCGATATTGGTCTGATGTGTATCCGGTTCATCTGGATTTTGTAATATACATTTTTTTTTTTTTTATTTTTTTTTTCTCTTCTTTTTCATATGTTTCATATATTTTTTTTTTAACGCCGCCATTGCCAGCATGGTAGGGTGTAGTGTGCCTACCACACCAGCATTGTTGGCGGCGCTGATGCACGTCTGCCATGCCTACAGAGCGGCGGGGTGAGTGTGCCCGCTATCATCTGCAGGGATGGCAGAAAGATGGGTTTTAATCCTTACCCAAACTGGCCAGACGAGCAGGGTGTGTGTGCTGCCGATCGACCAGAATGGCAAGGAAAGGGGTTTTTCCTGCTACTCGGACAGAGAGAAGGGTGTAGTGTGCCTGTACCCTCAGCCCGAAATGGCAGGCTGCTCAGGTGTGCTTGAGTGGGACGGAGTGGAAGGGTGTTGTGTGCCGACCACATCCGTCACCACCGCCAGCTGTGAATACTGCGGTCTCGGGTAATCCTCATTGACCACAGTACCACCACCCTCGCATGTAATGGTTTTTTTTTCCTGACTAGAGAACCCCTATGATCCATCCCCAGTGGATCATGGCATGTCTCTCAACGTAATGTAATATACATTTACAGATATTAAATCCGACCTTTTAAATCAGTAATTAATCATTTCGCCTTTTATACCCTTTCATATTGTAAGTAAACTTCATTTGAATGAATTAATAAACATTTAAATCTTACCACCTTTCTACCAAGAAATGGTTATATCTCTGTTCAAATCTTTGAGCTTGAGAAAGATTCATTTATGCGGACAAAAATAGAAATAAAGAATCTATATAAAAAAAAACATAACAAAATAAAAAAAAAAAACTCAATTTTTCTAAAAATGCATAACGGTTTTTATTGCCGCCCTTTGCTGACATCTCAGCAAGTTCTTGTTGTGACGCGCTTATTTCCCTTGAGTCACTGACCGCTAGATGAAGTTTTTCGTGTTTGTATACCAAAGCATCCAATGCATTCAACACAGGGGATCGGGTTAGTTTTTTGTCGAAAATATAATTTATAGCACACTTTATTGTTATATTCATTATGCTCATCTCTCTTCTTGGGTCAAATTAATCACAATATGTTCAATATGAAAAAAACAAATGTCTGTATATTTCTCCTCATTTCGTCCCTCAGTATTTCCCTTATTCGTTATTATCTTGGTCAGTGATGCTGTTTTTATTCCTTTCTTATCTATAGTGATGCTGTTTTTATTCCTTTTTTATCTATAGTGATGCTGTTTTTATTCCTTTCTTATCTATAGTGATGCTGTTATTATTCCTTTCTTATCTATCTATCTATCTATCTATATATATATATATATATATATATATATATATATATATATAAATATATATATATATATATATATATATATATATATATATAGTCGATTCCGCTTAATTGGGACACATCGGGACCGAGGCTTTTTGTCCCAATTAAGCGGCTGTCCCAATTAAACATACACATTTACTATTGGCTTCTTGGTTTGGTTTCTTTGCGATTTGTCCCCAATAAGCGGCTTTCCCAATTAAGCGGTGTCCCAAATTAAGCGGAATCCACTGTATATAATATACACAAGAACCATTCTTATGTATTTGATAGCCGTAAGCAGGGTCGACGCCTATAAGGAGGGGGCGGGCCTGCTCTGACCTAACTAATCGTACCACTACCTGTTATATGTCTCAAGTTAGTCTCACTATATTATATGACATTTCCCTCTAATGGCCCCAGTCGTCCAGTCATTATCCCTATCCCTCTAGTCGACTAATGTCGGTCCTATGTGGGGAGGGGGGGTGTAAACATAAAAATGCCGTCTTTCGACTATGCTTTATATTGTTTAGTAGTTCAACAATAAAGCAAGATGGTATGCAGTGATTAGCATTGAAACCGGTAGAGCTCTAAGTAGTTGACTCTCTCAAATGCACACATATTATCAAGGTGTTTAGTAATCTCTAGCAGTCTATTAATTCGAAAACAAAACGGAACGATGGTGAATTTTCAAATACACGTATTTCAAATTCAGAAAATCTAAATTCAACGAAAAATATTGTACTTAAGTCACCCAAACAAAACAAAACATATGAATCAAGTAAGAGTGCACACACGTTTTAAGGGACCACCTGAAAACTACGCATTTAATGTGGATAATTTACAAATCGGATTTATTTTACAGCAACATTTTTTTTTTTTTATCCTCTTAGTTTTATGGCTGCGTATCTTGTAATGGGCCATGTGTTTTTCTTTTTTATAGTTTCGTCCGCCTATTACCGTTTGTCGCGCGTGTAGCTTTATTGGCGCGTGCATAAATAACGTTATTGATTTCTTTTGGTAATCGTTATCGTAACGTCGATGCGATCTCCGATAATTTCTGGCATTAATTACTTCAAACGCTTTTGTATGGCCAAATGCCAGTTAGGACTGCCTCTGGGGGCAAAAAGTAAGAAAGAGTTTAAAATATGTAACCACTCTCTTGAATCACTAAGTTAAAATAGTTTTGTGGCGTTTTTTGGCAAACATTATAATTTTAGCATAATAGATCTTGATAGATTTTTATTCACATATGTTAGTGGGATTTTTTCTCTCCTTTTCTTTTTTTTTTTACTATTGTTTTTATTGTATTTCATATTGGAATATTGTGTGGCATAATGTTCATTCATAAAATATTTTTTCTAAGTAAAATTATAACAAAGATTCATTAAATATAAACAATGATTCATTAAAGAATAGTTTTAGAAGATGACTACTGAAATGGTTTTAAATCCTGGCTATTGATCCGGTTATGTCTTATTCAAGAACCTTAATTATGTAAACATCCTGAAAATGTAACGAACGATATTCCATCTTGAGAAAATAAAATTGATTTATTACAATTAGAAATGTCTACATTTTTATAATGCACGTGAAATACTCAAAATAAAAATAACATCAAGTCACATATTGACAAAAGGAAGTATTTTTAAATGGTCTTCTCATCAATGACATCATATATGGGAAAAAAGTGTTCTAGAAGTCAAAACAACGTTTGTGATAACGCTGTTTGTGATAAACATTAAAAAGCATATTCGGAGATGTCACTACAGTTTTACGATGAGCAGTTATAAACATACTAAAAATAGTCATGTATGAAAATCGTTTTTGGCTGTATTCTATGTTGATTTTGATGCAGATTGGAAATTCAGATTTGCTATATATTTTATCGTTCAGCGTTTCATTATTTTTGCTTTTAAACTGGGCGATTTCAGAACAGACTGTTATGAAGGCAGTTAGGCCTATATTATATATTTTAGAATATTCCACTTTATTCGAACTTTCTCACTTATCAACAACTTTTAGTAAAGGTATTAAACATATATTTTTGAAGCCTTGGGATAACAAACTATATAACAAAAGATACAATGGTCAGCAGTTGTATTTATCTGTCAATTCACCTGTACGAATCGGTGATAGTCACTTGCAGGAACTCGGTGTTGTTTTGGAGGAAAGCACCTCAGATGATGATGATAGGGGTTATTACATTGATGACTACATCAATAACGATGTTGTTAGAAGAGAAGTGACCCTGCAGAGTGAGTATTTCTCCCAACACATTTCTGGTAGTGAGCAGATAGATAAACTTAAAGAAAGATCACCAGAAATGCTGTCTCTTCTTGAGACATTTTACTCTTTCAAAAAAAAAACTGTCTCAACCTATGATGTGCCTACCGATTCTTCAGATAAGAGAAATGATAAGCAGAATGCTGTTGATGATCCCTTCCCACGTTTCTTCACTCCTGAGTGCATTGATGTTGGATCCTTAGGAAAGCTGAAGTCAGATTATTTGAGATCGAGAAGAAAATCGGTTCATCAGTCAGATGCATCCCAAATTTGTAGTGTAAAAAAACATAAAAATAAATTGGTTAAAAATGTAGTGCAAGCTTCTCATTCGAATGAGTCCTTAACATCCGCTGACTTAAGGTCTCAGCAGTATGAGAAAAATGTTAAAGAAATTATTGGCATCAGCACGAACGAAGTTTCTTCTTATTTAAATGCAAGTAAAAAATGCAAAATTACTACCAGAAAAGATGGAAGAAGCAAAAATGTAATGAATTACAAAGCCTCACAACAGAGTAGTGAGAAGGTAATTCAAGCCTATGACAAAAGCAAACAGCAGTCCAGAATGTCAGTGAAGGGTCATAGGTCAGGGACACAAGAATTTCAATGCCAGACCTCCGAGAAGTTGGGGATTGAAAAAAAGCTGGTGAGTGGAGGAGACGGCCACGAAAAAACGATGCAAGCTTGTGAGTTCAACAAAGAACAGTTAAGCGCACATTCCAAACTGGTGAAGGAGGCTAAGTTAAAGTCTCAAGCTTATATGTGCAGTATATCCAGTTATCATGACGATGAAAAACACATGTCACACCATGCCCTTTCTGGGTGTAAAGAAGATGTGGGTTTGTTTAAATTCAAAGACGACAAAACATTGTCAGGTCTTAGCTCACTGAAATCGCAGACTAAAAGTCCATCCGAAGTAGAGACTTTGCTTGTCAATTTGTGCTGCTTTGACGATACGCTGACAAAAAGAGAATGCTTGCCGAAGTTGAGATTGGATAAAAAAATTGGTTCAATGCATTCGTCGTCAAATAGTGATGACAGAGCCAGACATTCTCGCACAGCCGCTATGGCATTGTCAATGCAGGATAAAGATGTCATGACAACACCTGATTTTTTAAAAAAGGGAGCATTTGCCTTGTTGACTGATAAGAGCATGAGGACTTCTCCGCTAGCATTAAATGCTCATGGGACCACTTTAAGAGAAATGGTCTGTCCAACAAAGGAGCCATTATTAGTATCTGACAAAAGTGTTATGACCTCCCCTAGTATAATCTGGAAACGTTTCCTTGCTGCCCACATATTAAAAATCTGTACCGACTCAGAAATGCTGAAAGAAGTGTTAAAATCAGTAGATACAAACTCATCCTTTGATTCTTCTGATGACAACTTTCATTCTCTTATTTCTGGTATAGCTGTTGATTCTATCGGAAGTGGAGATCCAGCTAGCTCTTTAACTACAAAGTTCAAATCTGACATAAGCACTTTATCCCCCTTACCCCCAGAACTGCGTACATCTGAAGTTATCCTCAACAGGAACATTGCTCACAACAGTAGGTTTCTGAAAACCTCACAAAAAAGAACGCAATCCAATGGTGCACCTGCCAGCAGCACAGTGAAAGTACTCAGTCCAAAAAGTCAGGCCTCTACCTCGGAATGGAGTTTTGAACTCTCATATTCATTGGAAAACTAATGCATTTTCTCTGATCACCTCATACAGAGTGTAATGTTTGCTTTGAAAGAATTTTTGTTTAATCAGAAGCCTCATTTTAAAGGGTAATTTAAAACTAACCGGAAACCTTCATTTCATTCTGCTATCTTTGTCAATTCAGGTAATTAAAAACATGATAGTTAAGCTGAGAAAAAGATATGTTTTTTTTTGTATAATTATTTATGTAAATGGTTAAACCAATGTCTCTATTTGTGGGTAGATAAACATATTAATAAGCGGGACGAATGGCCGAGTGGTGTAGGTGCTCGCCAGTCAACCTGAGAGTCCTGGGTCCTAGTACAAGTTGGTTCAAGTCCACCCAGCTTTAAATGGGTACCTGACTTTATTTGGGGAAGTAAAGGTGGCTGGGTGTTGAGCTAACCACACAATCCCTACATGTGCAGAGGTTATAGAAACAGATGAGTTCTACACTAAGGGAACTTTTAGACAGTTTAATAAGGCATGAAAAACACTTCAATGACAATCAATTAAATAATATTTGATTATCCCAGTATTTTTTTTTTTGCTCAACGTGTTCTTTATAAAATAATACACTTTGTACTTTATTTGATTGTGTCCTCTATCCATACTACTTCTTAATTTTTAGCCTTGTATAATTGTTGGGATAGCATATAAATTAAGCAAAAAAAAAAACATTTACACTACAAAACTTGCAATGTATAGCCTTGATACAGTCTGGAAACCAATTATACGATGAAATATTGTGCATATGGTTCATAGAAAAAGTAATTGCCTTTTGTTTATTTACAGAGTCCCCGTGCACCAAGAACAAAGGTGGTTGTCAACATATCTGTGTGGAAGGCCATGGTGACCAGTACCGATGCAGATGCTATGAAGGATTTAGGCTGAAGAATGATGGCAAAACTTGTGAAGGTAGATTAACTGGATACAAAGAATTTCATTATTTATTTAATAAAATGCAGAATGGTTCAATTTTAGTGATTGTAAGCACTATTATTTAAGAGTTAAAGAGGGATGAAAATGAAATAAAAAAAAGATGTGGATACACAAAGATTAGATGCAACAATCTCCTTAAATAGACCGTATGCCTAGATTTTAAACATATCCAAGCTAGCATGAAACTCTGCGCTCAGAGTATTTTGCTTTTCATTTCTGAATTTTTTTTTTTCAAATTGCTTCTAAATAAAAATCATTAAAAGCATGGGCAGTGTTTATCCTTTATGCTCCACTCAGTGACACTAAATAAAGTAAACTGGAAAAAAAACAAAAAAAAAAAAATTGGAGAAAATCGGAAATTTGTGTGTTTATATCTCATCAATCATTGAATTGTTTTTCTGATTCCTGATTAAATGTTTTACAAGAGATAGATCATTTTGAACAATTCATTTTTCAATGTGAAAGAAAAAAATAGCAAAAACAACAAAGAAAAATCATACGTTTGTATCTTGCTGGGCATCCTTCTCCCCCATACATCAGTCCTTAATTTGGCAGCAGATGCCTGTTATTCTCTCGTTTGTATTTCAGCTGCAACTTAATCATGAATATCTCCAAACATTTTTTTTTTTAGTTTAACTCATGCTGTTTGCTTTATTTTATATAATTGATTTTTTTATGTAATTGTTATGACGTATAATTTTTTTTATCAGAGGAGAATCCATGTCTTCAGAATAATGGAGGCTGTGAGCATCTGTGTGTGAATGACCGAGGTCGTGCCGTGTGCAAGTGCTATGAGGGGCGGTATCTGGCTCCTAATGGAAAGTCCTGTCTAGGTGAGTCCCTAATGAACTGATATGGGCCTGACGGATTCATGAACATGTGGACACATACAAAAAAATCACACTTTGAAACAGTATTAAATATAATGTTGGGGAAAAGAAAGCAAAACTCTCAAAAACTTGACTTTTCAATCAAGCTTTCACACTACTAGGGTGGAGGGTGTAGAGTGCTTGACTGTTGTCCTGAAAGTCACGGGTTTGATCCTCTGTGAGAACCAAGGGGATTTTTCCTGGTGAAATTTGGTTAAAGTCCTCCAAGTCCACCCAACTTTAAATGGGTACCTGACAGTAATTATAAGTATCTCTGATAAACTGGTATGTCTGATGCATTAAAACATATTGGCTGGAGAAGGTTTTAAAAAATCCTTTTTTTTTTGTAACCAATGCTAAAAATAATTTATTTCAGAAAAAAATATTCAACACAATGATAAAATGATTTCAAGGATCTCTAAGGATCATTTTATAAACACACTCGGTTTTTAATTTCAGTCATGTGATTTTACAGCATGTTGTAAAGCCATTGAAAAAAAAAATAGTAATCTTAGTTAATGTTTTCTGTGTTGTCCATTCAGATATCGATGAGTGTGCAGAGAAAAAAGCTCATTGTCTCCAGACCTGCGTCAACACCGAGGGGTCCTTCATTTGTACCTGCTCTCCAGGTTACCAACTGGGGGTGGACAACAAGTCGTGTTATCGTAAGTAGAGACTGCATTTTTTTTTTATTTTCAACATTTTGATATTATGGAGAGTATTATCCAGCTTTTATAATGCTAATTAAGCAAGCCTATATATAAATATATATAAAAGCTGTAGGAAATCAGATAAGAATAAGAGATTGGTTGCAGCTTGAAACAGTTTTACTGGTAATGTAGACTTAAAGATAGAATACTTGTATTTTTGTGGAAAGCACTCACCATCATAATAAAAATAAAAGATTATTATCTGTAGATTTAAAAAAAAGGGTAGATAAAAACCAAACTTACTAGACTATTATTATTTTTTTAAACAGACTATATTCTGGTTTTCTTTTTTGTCATGTGAGTGTTTCTGGAGGGAGTCATGCATTATGTTTATGCTTCTGTTTTGATGCCATATTTGAAGTGGCTGTTAATAAAAACGTATTGTCCTGTAACTCTTGATCATGTTACATAAACTGTCATCTAATTGAATGAAAGTATGTCTTCTATTTAACACAATGGTCTTGTCTGCATCCTGCGAATCATGTGCATTTTGTTTTTTGCATTTTGTTTATTTTTTTTTTTTTAATTTACTGTTGTTTTTTTTTTTTTGGCATGGAGTTTTGAAGCGTGAAGGAATAAAAGATATAATGGCCTTTACCTAATTAATAATAATGAACATCATAAGGCGAAATTCTGTATATCTTTTCATATTGTTTACGCACTTTTTACGTAATATTTGTAAGACTTGATGGAGAATAGGAGGCGAAATTAGGAGGATGATGATGTGAAGACTTAATTCATCCTCCTCATTTATTCACAAAAATATCTTCAATCAAACTTTCATTGAAGGGGTGTATGACGAATAAACCTTTACAAGGTTTAGATTACCACCCTTGTCATATTGCTCTTGGTTCACACTGTAGAATCACATTTATCAGAGCCATCGACTGAATGACTGGGTGTTCTGTGGTGCTCTGAGCCGTCGACAAGGTGCTGGTCAAGGGGGTTAGGATTCCCAATGAATTTCTGTTGCCTGGCAAGAGCCAGGGGTACGACAATCTCATAGCTTAAGCTGGAATGGATCAGTTGAGAGCGCTACAAAATTTCTCCGTTAGTATTTAAGAGATAAGCACTGTACAGCTCGTACTCATAAAACTTGACCACTCATTGAATTGGTTACTTTCTAGTTGAATTCACAAACTCATTTGTTTTTGAAAGAATGGTATTATGTACCTATTAATTTTGTGTTTTTACAAGTGAGTAAGTTGTGGCTGCACGATCATTTAATTCTCTTGGCTTACTTTGAACAAAATGTTGTGCTCTCCACATCAGTTTCGGCACAATTATATCTGATATTTTATGAACCTCCATTGTAACAAGATATGTGCATCAAGTCGCTCAATTTTTTTCAAAGCTTCTTTTTCACCTCATGCTTCTGACATATTTATAAAAAGTAGATAATTGTATCATTTAAATTCCAGACTTGCTTATGCAGAGCAATTGTTTTATATTTTTTTAAAATTGTAATAATGAAATGAACAACAACAATTATCTTTTTTTTTATTGTTTTTTTTTTTTAATAATACTTGTTTTGGGCTTTTAAACAAAAATAAAATAACCTTTGGCTGTAATCCAAATGTATTTTTTTTTTTAAATTAACAATCGGCTTATAAAAAAAATTTCTTTTTTTTCTTTGCACCTCTATTATGGTACAGGCCTTGCTTTCAACAATATCCTTGAAATGTATGTTTCAATTGAATTGTTTATATAACTTGCACCAAAAGTATTATTTGCTTTACAGCTACAATTAGCGTATAACTAGTTTTTTTATATCTTACTAATGAATTGTCACCCCCCTCCCCTTTACTTGCCGTTCCTGCGCTCCAGGACCAACTAACTCCAGTAGAGATGAGGGACAAGGTAAATATTTCACACTTCACTTGTTTTCACTGTTAAACTACTTCCTCCTTGTTTTATTGTTTTTTTTAATTCGTTACCGAGCCTCACCGAGCCAGATTTAATGTTACTTTTTCCAGACACTTCCTCTTTTTTTTTTTTTTGGAAAATATTTAATGAAAAAATCTGATAGAAGAATGCTGGAAAATAATAAGAAACTGAATTTGATATAAATATTTTCAAATATTTTTATTGTTGTTAAGATCCATATTTGTTTAAAATACTTTTTGTCGTCTCTTTCTTAACCACTTAATCACTTAATGATGTCAGAATTATCTTTAAAGCAACTGCCAGAGGCACATATGTATATATATATACTTAGGCTTAAAGATATTTGTAGCTCCTTTATTTTTTCTTAACAACCTCAGATGAGAAATTCTTTTTAAAACATTTCACTTAGAAAGAATGAAATGTCTCACTAGTATCTGTGAATCAAAAAGAGATTATAATCGTCCAGTATTGTCTCAAAGAAATGATAATGTTCCAATATTTATTTAGCTTTACAAACAGAGTCAATGTCAGAGAGATTGCAGGATACTGGTAATAAATCAGGTAAAAATTCAGTTGGATTGTTTCATTGTGGACAGGTAGTTATGTGTTCGGTCACAGTTTATTATTAACCATAAAGATATGCATTCGAAGCTCAAAAAAAAAAGTTCAACCTGCAGTTTGGAAATTTTGCAACTAGGATCTGTTTCCCTAAAATTGTGAATTAGAATTTCAGAGAAATATTTTCAATTCCTATAATGTTTAATTTTCTAAGCAATGATTGAGCAATCTTTTCATCCCTCACTGCAGGATTAAAATATTTCTTTTCTAGTTAGCCTGATTTTTCTGAATATATTTTGAAGAAAAAAGTAATAGATATATTTCTTAGCTGCATGTGGCTATATAACAGCAGGTTTCACACCCCCCCCATCCCCTCTTTAAACTTTTTTTTAAAAATAATATCTTTCTTGGCGTAGTCGTTGTTCTTTTCTTTAACATTTCTATCCGATTGTAAATACTTTCCTTATTTTACTTCGAGTAAAAAAAAAAATTTGCTACCCTGTCTTATAGACAGTTAGATTGAAAAAAAAAATGTATGTATGACTAGCCACACTTGTTTATTATAAATAAATTGATCTTTTTTTTATTAAAGTTTGTAACGTCGGTTCAGTATAATTTTAAACCCAGACAGCAGCCTGAATACCTGATTTATTTTATGCCGTCTTCTTTCTTTTTCTTTTTTTAAAATTCATGTCAGTCTTTCTTACAAAATGAATTCATTTCCTTTTTTTTTTTTTTTTTTTTTTTAAGTTAATGATTTATTTTATGTGTTATTTTCTTGCACAGTTGCATATAACATAATAATAACTGAATAAGCATTTTGTACGATTGATGATAAGCCTATTTTTAGAATAATAATGCATGGCCGTTTGTGTTTCTTTGCATGGTAGATGTTGCACTTCCTATTTTAACCCATAAATTAATGTGGAGATATGAAAAGTTTGTTCGCTTTTTTTTTTTTTTTGCAAAAGAAAACTTATTACAGAACGCATGCATTGCATTTATTTTTGTTTTTGTTATACTGATACATAGTTCATACGTAGTTCATACATAGTTCATACATAGTTCATACATAGTTCATACATAGTTCATACATATTCCATACATATTCCATACATAGTTCATACATAATTCATACATAGTTCATCATACATAGTTCATACATAGTTCATACATAGTTCATAGATAGTTCATACATATTCCATACATATTCTATACATAGTTCATACATAGTTCATACATATATTTTTTTTAAAAATTTGTCAGTGTTAATGTTTGGTGCTGAAAATATTATGTTCTCTACTGATTTAATTAAATAAATAATATTTCATGTTTTCATAATCTTATGGATTTTCTGCATGCAGAATCCTATTATATGTTTTTTTAAATGACTACATTTTTAGTGTAATACAGTAAATGTGAAATCAAACTACTTAAACTGATAGTTTAAAATCTGCAATTAGTCAAACTTCTAATATCTTTTAATTTGATATAACAACTGATTAAGCGTCATATAGGAACTTATTCAGCTTCATTTAACCTGGTGATAGTTAAGTGCAAAACTCATTTTCTTCAAAATTACTCTCTGATCAAAATTAAATATTTCTATAGTTCATGATGAAAAAAAAATGTTTTTAATCACTCGTTTTTGGTGACTATCTTAGCTAGTCTTTTTTTTTTTTTTTTATTGTTTCTTTATTTAATATTTAGTTTGCTATAACTGTGTGATTAGTATTTTTTTATTTATATACCATTGTTATTAGGTATCGCCATGGAGATAGTGGATTTCTGTGCTCTGGGTAACGGAGGCTGTGCTCACAAGTGCAATCATTCTTCTGAAGGTGCCATCTGCTCTTGTAGACGAGGGTATTTGCTGCAGGCTGATGGGAAGTCTTGTGAAGGCATGATGCTTTTTTTTTTTTTTTTTTAGTTAAAACTGTTATTTATCTACCCCACACATAATCTACTCAGTTTAATATAAAATGGATACAATTTTTAGCTTGAAGTCATCATGACAGGAAATAAGTACACGGGGATATAAAATTGGAAGGTATCAGAGATGATTTAAATTCTGAGATAAATTTTGTCTTATTGGGAGTAGCAATATTTTGATTACAGAATTTGTGCAGAAATATTACAAATTTTAAAATTGTACCATTCCCCAGTAATATTATGCCTATCCCCCTGCCTCTATTCAATGTTTTCACTCCAGAATATAAACTATACAGAATGTAATTTGATTTTATGTTTCTGAAAGCCAGCATATTTGTTATTTGTAAATTCTGTGTACATGTATCAATATTTAAAATAACACAAATGGTGGCTTTTTTTTTTAGGTCAGTGTTAGAGGAATTTTTTTGAAACGCATTCTGTATAATAAATATACTGTGGTGTTCACTAATGAATGAACTAAATTTTGGAATCCACATTTACCCAGATATCAATGAATGCTCTGGAAAGTCTCATTGCTGCTCTCAGATCTGCAACAACAATCCAGGTGGATATACCTGCGGGTGCACCCCAGGTTTTGTGCTGAAAGACAGGTGTCAGTGTGAAGGTAAGACTCTGGTGATGAGATTGAACATATATGGCAATAAAGGATTCTTTTTCAATATAAAAACCCAACTTTCCAAAATAGTTGCGATTTAAAAAAAAAAAAAAAAAGTGATCAATGATACAAATTTTAATTCATCGAATGTGATTAAAGACTTTTTTTTTGGTCCCTGAAAAGATAACATGTAAATCTCTAAGATACTATAAACCACTATTGGGACGGGTTTAGTCGTGCCTTTCTCTCTTCTTCAGACAGGGCAAAAGCCATGGAGGCACCATTGGTGGAATATTGGGAACCTGAAAATTCCTGTTGTTTTCACTGGAGACCTGTGTCCTTCAGGTCAACAATCGAGTGCTTTAAACCACAGTACTATGCTTCCCCCCTTTTTTAAACCATCATCTTCTTCTTCTTCCTTTGGCTCTACAGCCCATTTAGGGTCCTGGCCTGCCATACTACACTTCTCTACTTTTCCCGATCCATGGTCTTCTTCCTCCACTCTCTCACTCCTATGGCTTTAAGGTCTTTCTCCACTTCCTCCAACCATCTGCTTCTTGGCCTGCCTTTAGGCCTTTTCTCATTAGGTGTTGTCTTATAAATCGTTTTTGGACCTCTGTTGTTTTCCATTCTTTCTATGTGCCCTACCCACCTTAATCTATTCATTTTAATTTCAGCTGTTATATTTGGTTCTTCATACAGTTCATACAGCTCTGAATTGGTTCTACTTCTCCACTCGTTATTGTCTTTTACTGGCCCATATATTTTCCTAAATATTTTCCTTTCCCAAGTGTTTAGCATATTTTCTGCTTGTTTGCTGATGGTCCATGTTTCGCTACCATATGTTACTGCTGGCCGGATCATTGTCTTGTATATGGTTTTTTTCATTTTTCTGGAGATCTGTCTGTTTTTCAGTATTTTATGCAGTGTATAATATATTCTGTTCCCTACTTCTATTCTGTTTTTTATCTCTATCATTATATCGTTTTTCTCACTTATGGTTGATCCCAGGTATTTAAAGTTTTCTACTCTTTCAAATGCTCTATCACTGATTTTGAAAAATTTTTCTCTTCCTTCTTTTTCATTTCTTTGTAACAGCATATATTGAGTCTTTGTTTCGTTTACTGTTAAACCTGCATTCTGAGCTGCTGTTTCTAATTCTATGTATGCTTTTGCTATATCCTTGCTTTGCTTTCCTATCAATGTTATGTCATCAGCATATGCAAGGTATTGGATGGGTTCTGTAAATATTGTTCCTGTTTTCATAGACTTTGTTTTTTCACTTCTGAGGTAGTGTGTTATAGTTCCTCGCTTATCCAACTGTATGTTTCTTATGACTTTTTCTAGGGTTAAGTTGAAAAGTATGCACGAAAGGGAGTCTCCTTGTTTAAGTCCTTGGTTTACTTTAAATTCTCTTGAGCTTTCCCTTGGATTTTCACTTTGCTTCTTGAGTTGTTTAATGTCATACGTACTAGTCTAATGAGCTTGTTGGGGATACACAACTCCTGCAATGTTTTGTAAAGATAATTTCTATTGATGCTGTCATATGCCATCTTGAAATCTATGTACAGCTGATGTAGGTTTATATTATGCTCATAACATTTTTCTAGAGTGTTTCGAAGGGAAAAGATGTGGTCTGTGGTTGCTCTGCTAGGCCTGAAACCACATTGATAGTCACCTAATAGTGTTTCACTGAAATTCCCTATTCTGCAGGCTATTATTTTGTTAGTATTTTATAAACAGTGTTGAGAAGTGAGATTCCTCTGTAGTTGTTGCAGTTAAGTTTCGAACCTTTCTTGTGTAGCGGAACTATTAAGGCTGTTTCCCATTCTGTTGGCATTATCTCTTCTTTCCATATTTTATTGACCATCCTGTGTATTTCTAAGTGTAGTGTGCGTCCTCCATATTTGAGTAACTCAGCATTTATGTTATCTTCTCCTGGTGCTTTATTGTTTTTGGTCTTTTTAATAATATTATTTATTTCTTCTATGGTTGGTTCTTCTATTTCTGCCCCATCGTCCTCTGCAATGTTTGGTACATCATTTTCGCTGTCAGTTTTAATGTTCAGCATTTCTTCAAAATATTCCGCCCACCTTTCTAGAACCATTTCATTTTCTATAAGCAGGTCGCCTGATTTGTTAAGACACATGTGAGATCTTGCTTGGAAGCCGTTACTTTCCTCTTTGATGGCCATGTACATTTTTCTTGTTTCTTTTTCTTTTGAGTATTCCTCTAGTTTTACTAGTTTTCCCTTTTCCCATTCACGTTTTTTCTTTCTGCATATTTTAGTGGCCTTCCTTCTAGCCTCAGTGTATGCGTGAGTTGACTTTCTTGTTGCTTTTTGTAGCATTATTATCCTCAATTTGTTACGTTCTTCCACTTCTTTTTTGCATTCATCGTCATACCATTCAGCTCTTTTCTTCTTTTGCTTGTACCCTATGACACTTTCCGCTGTGTTTTTTATGGTTTGTTTAATCTTTTCCCAGTGGCTATTTAGATTTTCAGTATTATCTATATCTAGTGTTTCTAGTTTGCTTTTAATTTCTTGTGCATATTTTTCTTTTGTTTGTGGCTCTTTTATTAGTTTTTCACAGTCAAATTGGTTTGTTATCTTTGCTTTTGTGTTGTGAAAGATACTTATTTTTTGTCTATACTTTATTTTGACTAACATGTGGTCTGTGTCGGCATCTGCTCCTCTGAAGCTTCTGACATCTTGAATATCTGAACCATGTCGCCTGTCTATTAGCACATGATCTATTTGATTTCTTGTCACCCCATCTGGTGACCTCCATGTTTCTTTGTGTATTCTTTTGTGTGGAAACTTAGTGCTACTAATGGTCATGCCTTTGCCAGATGCAAAATCAATCAGACGCGTTCCATTATCGTTGCTTTCTTCATGTAGACTGTAGCTTCCAATTGTCGGTCTGTATACTGTTTCTTTGCCAATCTTAGCGTTGAAGTCTCCTAACACTAATTTGATATCATGTCTAGGTGCTTCTTCATATAACCTTTCTAGGGCATCATAGAATTCCTCTTTGGTATTCCCTTCTGAATCTTCAGTGGGTGCATGGGCACATATTAGGGTCATATTGAACATTTTGCCACGAATCCTGAGGCTGCACAATCTTTCATTGGTTGGTTTAAAGCCAATTATTTGATTGAGGATGTTTTTCCTGACGGCAAAACCTGTTCCTAATGTATTTGTGGTGTTTCCGCTATAAAAGATGGTATACTCTGTTGTTTTTAGTATGTCTGAATTTTTCCATCTGATTTCTTGGAGTGCTGCTATTTTTATTTTGTATTTTCTAAGCTGTTCAGTGAGGCGGGTTAGGGCTCCTGCTCTGTATAGGCTTAACACGTTCCAAGTTGCTAGCCAGTAATCATGTCCGTGATCATGCGAAGGTCGGTTTCCATTTGAATCAGTCCGGTTTTTGAATTGTTGATTGGCTTTCGTAACTAGTGTTTTTTTACATGACTGGGTAGTTAGCCCTGTGCACAACCACTAGGGTGTTGCCCTTCACAGCCTTGTGGGTAGCTGCCTGTGTTTAAGGTTAGGTTTCTTAGCCTTTGTGGATCCCTCCACTAACTACAAGGCAGTAGTTGCCTGCTTTGGTCCGCCCCGAGAATTGTATTTCTTCGGCACTCACCATATCTGGCGAGCTTTCCCCTATCCGCCACCTGGGGAGGCGCCCGATGGGAGTTCGGCCTCTCCACACGAGTTTAAACCATCATAGTGAATTTAAAAAGGAAATGAGTGCAGAGTTATGAAGATTAACTAACTTCGTCAGAGTGCGAAAATCTGTAGTATAAAGTTCGTTGTTGAGAGAGGATGTTGGAACAAAATTTAAAATATGCCAGCACTATTATTTATTTTGGTTTTTCGCTATTCCAACAGATATCAATGAGTGTGAAGATGGCAACGTTGACTGTGAGCAGCTCTGCGTCAACTCTGTTGGCTCATACAGCTGTGCGTGCAATCCAGGTTTCATAGCTAAGGGGAAAACTTGCATACGTAAGTTTGTCGATGAAAAGATCAGAAAGATCCAGCAAGACTAACTAAAGATGTTCATTTATTTAAAATGATTTTCTCGTTCATTTTGTCCCTCAAATTGTAAGATTTGGATTACTTTAGTTATGATCACATCAGAAGCATCTTGTACACATTTTAAAAAATATCTTTGTACTTGTTCTTTTATCATTATTTAATGACATTTGAAATGTACTTTTCTATCTATCTGTTTTATCGTCTGTTCTCAAAGATTAACAAATAAATTAAAATACATTTATATTTTTTTCTTATGTATCTCTTCTGCTAGTAAGATTCATCAATTAAGTCTGTTTTACTGCAGTAAAAAAACAACAACTGATTTTTCAAAGTGAAACCTTGATTCAAATATCACTGATTGTTTGAGATAAACTGCTAGTTACACCCAAAAAGAAATGTAGCATTAAAATACCAGTAGTTCATCGCAAAAAAAAAAATGATGTAACATTATAAATACTCCGTACATTGTTATTAACATGAGAAATAAAGATACATTCCTATTTCTGTGTATGTTTATTGCCTGCATTATCAAATGTTTTATCAGGTCATCATTTTTTTTTATTCTGAAGCATTTCCTGCTTTATTTATTCCTTTTTAAATAAATTGTTGTCCTTTAGAAATTTTATTTCTGGCATTAGTATTTCTAATTATTATCTCAATTTTTTTTTTTTTTTTTTTTTTTTTGTTCGTGACATTTTTTTTCCTTTTTTTATAATATTTCTAAGAATTCTGATAACATTTTTACAATTGATACAAAAATAAATTAACCAAAAAATAAAATTTCCATTATCTCATTAGAAAAAAAAAAAAGATATACTTGTTTCAATTTCAAAATTAAGACTATATCTGGAAAAAAACCTTTAGCCAGTAATTAACATTTTCTGTATTTATCAAATTACTCTAAAATTTCAAAAATATTTTTGTCTGAATATTTTTCTAAGAATCAGACTCAACATTTTAGAGGATAAAATAATTGTTCTTGTATCGTCTACAACTCTACATATATGTAGATAGATTAGTTATAATTGTTATCTGTATTATTTTAGATGTGTTCGATATTATTTCTTTGTTGTTTTTTTTTTTTCCCATTTTTATTTCATGCTTTCCTCTGTTATTGTTGGCCGTTTAGCTACAGAGTCTCGTATCGTAGATCCAGGCCCACAAAGAGGTGATCTTCCGAGAATCAGGTTTCAGAGTACCCCTAAGCCGGTCATTTCTCACGACTCTGAGAATGATGAGAGTTACCTGCCCCAAGAACTTGCTGATCATCAAAATGTCATTCGTTAGTATTTTTTTTTTTTTTTTTGCCACCAGTAATCTGTTACAGCTCTCTCTGTGCACTTGAATTGTTTGGGAAGAGGAGGTGGTGGGTGAGACATTTATTTTAAGCCTGTGAGTGCTGCTCCATGTGAGTCACAGAAATACATGTGTTGCATTGCAAATTGCCTTTTTCCTTCAATGATTCTGGGGATTTGTAAAATGGCTTAGTTGATTTCACAGTTGTTATAAAAAAAAAATTTTAATCTCATTAGTGGCACGATTTGTTTTTAAAAGAGCTCAACAAACATCTCATGGGTTTTTTAAATATTTTAAAAAAATATTCTTTTGGAATAGTGCTGATGGTATGGCCGTAGACAAATTAATGCTACCAATGAATACATGTAACAGGATCACTCCCCCACCTTTGTTTAACTGTAAATGCATGATAGCATGGCTATCTAATTTGACGTATGTGACTATCTAATTTGACTTTAATTCAAAAGTAGATTAATGTATGCTGAGAATCTTTTTTCCTAAGTAATAGTAATACAGTAAATTAAACACTTAATGTAAAGATTTTTCATTACTGCTCATTTTTTTTTCTTTCTTATTTTGTAATTTCTTTATTGATTCACTCAAGTGCAATTTTTCAAAAACCTACATACTTGTTTCATTCAAACCAGAATCATAATATTTCCATTAAATTGGTTTGTATCAACAATACCGATAGAACTAAGAAAGAATTACGAATTACATCACTTTGCGCAGCAAGATTAATCCCACCCTTGATGCTATTTATTAGAGGGAAATGAAAAATGACTTTCCGTCATCTAGATTTTCATTACTATATGGGAATCAGGAGGTCAAATTAGAATTATTCATGTATTACGTTAACCCCATTTAACACTTGGGGGGGGGGGGGGTGTCTTACTGCGTTGACAAAATATTTTAATTTGTCTTGAATGTTGGTACGTTTATAATTATTTATGCATGTTCCTTAATTATTGGTTTGATTGTTGAATGGTACATGTATTTCTAACATCCTTTTAAAAATAATTTAATAATTTTGTTTTAAATACCCCAATACAATCAAAACATTAAGTTCTCTTTTGAAGTTTGACTTGTCATAATCAAAGTTTATATAAAACATTAACAATTTTTTTTTTATAGTAAAGAATTTTTTTTATATTAATTTAGAATAAATCTAATCAAGTTTTTTGGTAAAATGTCTTGTTAATTTAATATTTGAGCATTTTTATTTTTCTTTCTTCACTAAATATTCAAGCAAAATATTATTCACATTAAAGAGAAAATTTCCTACCTTGTTGAGATTTTTAGAATAATTCTTATTATATTCTTTAGTGCATGCATAGTCACATAGACCATTTTTTAATGTGCTTATGAGTGTTTAATTATTTATCTCTGCTGCAGTTGTATATGGAACTTGTTGTATATAGAACTTGTACATTACTGTGGCCTTTTTTTTTCCTGTTTTTTATTTCTGTAAATGTAGTTTGAAAACCTGACATTGTCTTATAATCTGTGTTAATTTTTTTTTTAATCCTTTCATTGTACAAAGGAAATGAAACAGGTGAGAGCTGATTAAATAATTTTTTAATCCAGTTGTTTTCTTCATTGCTCAAAACTATCACCTACCTATGTAAAAAAAAAAAAACAACTATTTATAGTTTTCAATGTTTTGTGGGTTAAACAGTCTTCAAGGTAAATTTTTATTAATTAGAAACACTCACCCCCCCCACCTTTCTGTTTCTTGACTTAACAGCATTAGTATTTCTGCTCAATCCTTTTCCCTGCATGGACATAAAAAAATGTGTCTTTCACATGGTCTGCCGAACTCAGAGATAATGTTCGTCCAGTTTTCTTCTATTCATGTTCTCCTAAGGCTGCGATGGCCCAATTTATTGGATATGTGTAGCAGCTATATTCTTGGGAGAGGCATTTTCAATGTGGTGTAGCAATATATTCTTGCTGATCAGACACGAGTCAAAGAGTCAAAACAATACACAGAAGATGATGTTTATTTCGCTACTCAATTGATGTTATACATGATTGAATAGAGAATGTTAACTAAAAACTAAGACTTCTTCTATTATTAGTAATCTCTCTCTAAAGCTCATTACTCTACTCCTGTCAAATTTTGCTTCAACTGATCTCTACACTTTGACTCATCTCTACACTAATAGTGATGATACACATATATCTAGGTCTTCCTGATTCTTTTTTTTCCTCATGGGAAGACCTGTAACAATACAGTACATTTATAACTATGATTATTCTATTCATATGTTTCACGGGTTCTTCCAATGAAAGAAATAACCCAAATAATAAATGCTCTCCAATATGGGCATTACATTATGCAGTACAATTTTACACACGGAAAAGAAAATGCACACCATCTAGTTTTATTACGCAGACACCGTATAGTGAGATTTTTCAACAGTATGTTCTACTGCAACTACATGCACATAATGTCAGGGTTTCCAAAAAAAAAAATTGTTCTCTTTTGAATGTGCTGAGACATTTCAATGAAAGCTAAATGACTGAATAAAAATATTCAAAATTGCTTTGAATTGATTTTATTAGAAGGGGGTTCGGTTCGATCCTCGGTGATGACCATGGGAATTTTCCCAGGTGAAATTTAAATGGGTACCTGTATTGCGTTAGGGGAGTGAATGCAGCTGGGCGTTGTGCCAACCACACAATCCCTTTATATGCCGAGGTTATAGAAACAGATGAATTCTACACTTGGTCTGGGCTAAGGGAAACTTTACTAAACATATTAAATAAGTTTTTTATTTAGACCATTACAGATTTCATATTATTTCACATGTATTTTTAAATTTCGTTTTAATCCCTTTGCTCATAATAACCTTTTTTTTAATTCAATTAATCACATTAGTTATAGATTTATCTCAATACACATATTTTTTTTTTCCTGTTATTTAAATTTTGTTTTAGTAATTATTTTTAATCAACGTTTTTATTTTATCCTGTGATCAATGAACCATTTTTTTATTTTTGTTTCTTTCAGTTCCCCAGCCAGAGAGAATGAAAGGTTATTTTTTTTATTTATTTCCGACATATCATTAGATTAACTCACTTAAAACGTAACAGTGTGGAGATGGTAGTTAAAGTACTTTTGACTGTCTTTGATTAGACATTTTGTCTCGAGAATTATTTCAGTTTTCAATCTCATGTTATTTAGAAGGAAAACAAGATAAACTGAATCAGTTGATTGAAGCGTTGAAAAACTTTTTTTTTTTTTTTTTGAACAACTCTCCTCCACATGAGTAATTCATTGTTCATCATCTTGACCATTCAGTTTTACACAAAGAAATAATTTGACCAACATTTTTCTTCGCCAAAAGTACAAACAGACCATTTTCCTACTCAGCACTTCATGTGGTGTTATTTTTTTTTTTAAAAATTGATAGCTGATTTTTTTCAGCAGGACTTGGCATCTAATCTATCATCATCTGTGTTTTTTTTTTTAATAAATGCACACTCACTTTCTGCGTAATAGCATTTAGCATGTAGATACAGTTGATAATTAATTAACTGCTAACTTGTAAAAACAAAAATTTGATGTGACCCATTTTTTTTGAAAGTTTGTGTTTTAAAACTGTCGCCAACCCGATTATTTCAGGATGTATCCCTGGGACATTTGGACCAGAGTGTCTGTACACGTGTAAGAACTGTTTGAACGGCGCCAAGTGCAACTCACAGCAAGACAGCTGCCTGTGTCAGCCAGGATGGAGGGGCATTCTGTGTAACACAACCTGTCCAGAGGTACGTGGTCCTTCAAGATGGCTGATTATTTTAGATTGCATCTGTTCATCTTATGACGTCCTTATTTAATATTCAGCATCTTTACAACAGAGATTGAATTTAAGGTTGTATGTAAAAAAAACAGTAAGGGTATATTTGTGGCCAGTTTTTCCAAGCATTTTGTGCTGTTAAGCACATTTTATAGGCACAATCTTTGGTTAAAAAAAAAATGTAATATGTTGTTACAAATATATTTGCACATATTTCATTAAGAAAAAATATTTTAAGTTTTACTGTTTAAAATAAATGTATTAGTTCCAAGATGTTACTAAAAACCCTCCCACTTCTCTGTTCAGTTTTAGCTTCTACCATGGCACTCTAGTCGATCCCTTTAAAGTAAAAGTATTGGGGGGGCAGATGACACGCAGAATTCATATATTCCTCTAGCCATGGCATATTAAGGGGGGTAAATTGGCTAGCACAAAGCCCAGCCTTTTAACTTCCCCAACATTTACATTGGACTTTAGGGACTCTCACAAGGACCTGGAAACATTCCCTTGGTTCTTAAAAAAGGCATTTTTTTAAATGAAATATTCCCCTAAAGACGAAAATAGGCCAAAAACTATTTGCTTTTATCTGACAAATAAAAACATCACATGGCGCTCATATTAAGTGTAATAAGGCATAAAAAAAACTAAACGGGCCATCGGGGCAGAAGAATTCATCTGTTTCTATAACCTCGGCATATGAAGGGATTGTGTGGTTAGCTCAACACCCAGCCACCTTTACTTCCCCAACTCTATGTCAGGTACCCATTTAAAGCTGGGTGAACTTGTGGGACGATTTTGAAACAGATTTCACCTGGAAAAATTCGCAGAGGATCGAACCCAGGACTCTCAAAGTCGACAGTCGAGTATCTACACCACTCGGCCATCTGTCCCACTAAATAAGGCATAAGTCACTTAAGAATTAAATATACCCCAAAGTTGACAAATAAATTTTTCATGAAACCCCTCTCCCCCACCCCCAGTTTTAGGGATTAGTCTTATCAAAGTTTTTTATCAAACTTTGACTTTTTTCAGGGCACTTATGGATTTGAGTGCAACAGTCCGTGTCGCTGCTTGAATGGTGGTCTGTGTAACCATGTCACTGGAGAGTGTACCTGCCCGGCGGGTATCGAGGGAGAGTTCTGTGAAAATGGATGTCCACCTGGTTTCTATGGTGACAGGTGTGAAAAGGTAAATTTTCTTAGAAATCAGTTAATAGAGTTAATATTTAATGATCATGTAGAAATAATTAAAAACTTGAGATGGTGATGCATTTCAAATTCAGACTTGTGTTGTTGTTATTGGCATTGCTTTTCATTTAGAATAAAAAAAAACAATTGTGATTTAGAGGCTTGTGTTTAATTAGAACTAATTGTGTGTATTTATTTAAAGCATCAACCACTCATAGAGTGAAGTTTCCTTTTAAACACTCTACAGGCCGTCTGGGTCAGATGGAGTAGGGTTCATCTGTTCCTGTGGGATTGTGTGGCTGCCTGCTTTTACTTTCCCCTACAAATGTCAGGTGCCCATTTTTAAGCTGGGTTTACTTAGGGGACATCGATCGGACTTGTAAAAAATGCCTTGGCGCCCACCGAGGCTCAAATTTAAGACTCTGCCACCACGCTTCCACTGCGTCCTTCAAAGGTTAAATGGTTTATAAAAAAACTATAAATACAGAATAACATGATAGTGAGGCTTTTATTTGATAAATGGCAAAGTCTTCTTTGGAGTCTCTCTCTCCTAGAACTCTCTCAGTGAAACTGCGGGCTGAGACTTGGAGCCAGTGAGATCAGACTCGCTGTGTCTCTCAACATCTGGAGACTGCCATAAAGCCCAATGGCAAGCAAGCTTCCGGACTGGTCCACCCTGTAGTCCGCCAGCCCGGGACACTTGAAAAGCATGTGACGGCAAAGGGTATCGACATTGGGCTTCAACCTCTTTGGAGTCAGCGGGTTTGATTTTTTTTGAAAATCTTTTCTTTCAGATTTGTCCCCAACAGTGTCCAGGGGGCTACTGCAACAGGAAGTATGGCTTCTGCAACTGTAGACCTGGAAAGTTTGGCCCATCCTGCAATCAGCCCTGTCCGTCCTTCACATTCGGCATCAACTGCATGGAGCAGTGTGATTGTAACACGGAGAACTCTGAAGGCTGTGACCCTGTGGTGAGCACTAAAAACCTTTTATTTTTTTTTTAATTTCATATCTCAAACACTTGATTTGCTGATCAAAGGAGCATTCAGGCCCAGTGGCAGTCTCTGTATTTGTAGGACCATTACTGACACATTCTCTTACTATAACACATTGCCTTTTCTGATCAAGGATGTCTTCCAGTATAAAACTTATTGAAACGGTGTAATTATTATTTTAACATTTTTTCATGAACTTCAGACATTAAACAAATTAACTTTCAGATGAATTACTGGCTCTTATTTTTTTTTTTTGTAAGGTGTAACAATCAAATTGTCAGTAATTCATCCGAAAGTTGATTTGTGTTCTTTCTCATATGCTTCCTCCACTGTACCCAATACATGTACATGTTTCTATAATGATTAATACTGCTTCACAAATACATGCATAAGTATTTTTTACGCACTTCTAAATTGGTAAAATCAGGTACTGATAATGTGTTGGAAATGAAGTTTTGCTACCTACACAATCTCCTGCCATGCTGTAGCTACTAACATACTTCATCAGTTTCACCAGCACTGTATACAGTGGAAACATCCAGATTTTAAATAAGATTCAATCATTGTTTTGCTAGCTAAGAACCAGCAGCTTGCTACCTCTATTTTTTTTCTGACAACGTTTATTAAAATCTTAGAGTAAATATTAAAAATTACATTTCTCTAAATAGTTTTCTGGCATTTTAAAAATGCATGTTACATGTTTTTAGTAGAGAATTTCTTACCAGACAAATTTCTTATCTCATAATTATCCTGTATCAATTTCTGTCCCTCCCCAAAAAAAGGTCTAGCATGTGTTGTTACAGAATTCTGGCAATATAAACCTGACCTTTGAAAAACAGGCCCATTTTAAAATCAGCTTTTCTGCAAAAATAAATTACAAATGGTATTTACTGTAACTTACTGAGATAAAAATGATACATTGGTCTCTTACTTTTTCAAAACGTTTTATATTTCAATTCCTCAATGGCTTAGACTGGTGAATGTAATTGTAAGTCCGGCTACACTGGAGAACGCTGTTATGCTCAGTGTGAGAGTGACTTCTACGGGAAGGACTGCGAGAAGAAATGTGACTGCCCCAGCGATACTAAGTGCAACCACATCACCGGCCATTGTCTGAGAGACTGCCCTGCGGGTTGGACTGGCCCACGATGTGAAGAATGTGAGAATCTTTTTTTCGCTTCTTACCGCAACATTGATGTTCAGTTTTTAGCTCCCACAGTTGTGTTTAGTCGCTTTTTAAAAATGTCGTGTATTAGGATATTTTGCTTAATCCAAGATCTTAATCAGGAAAAAAAATTAACATGCATCCATTCACTTAAAATTTTAACTTTCAGTGTTCACAATATAAATAACTACTAATCATTTATAATGTATAAATCTTTCAATACAAGTTAAAAAAAAGTACTAGAGATATGTAAGTGGGCCTAATGATACAGACTTAAAATGAACTAAAAGCTTACCGACAGACAAAGTAATTGTGATTGTAAACTTTTTTAGACCAAAATTATACAGATTTTTGCATACAGTATTTTGAAATTCTACTTACAGTATAATTTATTTATAATCTTTTTTAAAAAGGCATAAATCAGAATAAATACATTGGTTATATTTACCATGAAATTTAAAAAGATCTTTAAATCTGAGCACTGAATATCTCTGCAAGTTGTTGATTCATTTGATGTGCATTAAAATATATGTAATAGCATTCTAGCCATTTTTAAAAGCTAGTAAAACCTGGTAATCTTAAAAATAAAATCCTGAATACACAGGTCTTTAATTGCTCCTGTCCTGGTGGTTGGATACAAATGTGTAATTTTTCTTTTAATAATTTTTTTTTTAGTTCACCACAACTTTATCGATGTGGGGGGAAAATACATTTAAATTAGATGATTACACTTGGCTGAAATTGCTGTTGCACTTATTTGTTTATTTAATTTTTCAATGTCAGCGTTTTCATCACTTTAATGTTTCTAGTCCTACTTTAACTCATAACCTATTTTCACACCCGTCGTTCTTACTCCAGTTATTTTGATGTTGTCATTAACTTGTTATTCACATAACCCTCAATGTTGTCACTTCTTTGCATTTTTTTAATGTTTTATTTTTTTTAAAAAGAGACTAATTTATAACTGCTTATCTCCCTTACTCCATCTGCCATTTTGTGTTTTTTTCGTACCACTGAACACCAGCCTGCCCGCCTGGCACTTACGGAAAGTATTGTCTTGAGAACTGCCCGTGTGAGGGCAACTCTTGCGACTCAGAAACAGGAAAGTGCATTTGCTCAGCTGGGTATCATGGCAGAAAATGTGACAGACGTGAGTGCACTCCACCCTGTGAACCCTGACCCTACTTAAACACATGCAGGTCAAATCTAGATGCAGTGCATTTCATTAAAATTTCCCTTAAGTGCCTTCGGGGGCAGATGAAGTGTAGAATTGTCTGTTTGTGTAACCATGGGATATGAAGGGATTGTGTGGTTAGCACAACGTCCCGCCGCCTTTACTTTCCCAACTGTCATGTACCCATTTAAAGGTAGGTGTATTTAAATACACTAACACCAGGACCTGTACAAATTCCTTGAGTTCTCAGCAGTGATCGATCACAAGACTCTAGTCAACAAACCTTCTAGCTTGGCATTAATTGGTTAAAATATTATTTTCTTGTTGATCTCCTCATCATTCCTTAGCCAGTATTTAAAATTTTAGTTTGAAAGACAATTTACACATTTCTAAACAGCTTTTTTTTTACTTTAATGTGTAATGGATATTATAAATGACCCATTGTCAGAATTAAATATTTTTACTAATTGATATTTCTTCATTTGCAATCAGATTTGACCTGCAGTTTAAAATATTTATAGTGTGTGTGTCGCATGATCAAAGAACATAATACGTGTATAATCATTTTTTTTATTAACAATTTTTTTAATGCAAACTAATTTGAAAACTGATTAATAGAACCTGCAAATTATTTCAGGAGTTTAAAAAAATAGTTATATTTTCATACTGTTTCAATATTTTTTTTCTTAGGAATTTAAAAAAAAAAAATTTGCCTTTTATACTGTATTGTTTTTATTACATGTACAATGTGTGATATTTTTTCTCAGATACTTCCTAGTTGTCTTCTTTCATTAGTATTAAGTACCAGTACCTCATTTTTTAGCACATCTTTTATTGAATTGAAATAAAAAATTATTTTTTTACATGAATTTTTAACACTGACATTTAACATGTTGTAAATAAATGAATTATCTAATACATGTATAACAAATTGTAAAAAAATTGAAAGGATAGAGGTTTTCTTTAGTAGTTTATATGAATAGAATCTATGAAGCTATTTTAAAATGTCTATACCCTTTTCAGCTTTTTTGCTGACACTGTCAGGTTTTTTACATTAAATGTTCAATTTATGTCATAAACTGAATCTAATTCTACAATTTTATCAGCATGCCCTGATGGGAGCTGGGGCATCAGCTGCAGACACAAGTGTGGCTGTGACAACGGAGCCACTTGCGACAAGATCACCGGAGAGTGCCTCTGCCTGGATGGCTGGTATGGTCCTAGATGTTATGAAGGTTAGTACAGTGTTAGATACTGGAGCAGTGTCTAGGTTTTAATAAAGCTTTCTCTGGAGACTGCCAAGATTCAATTCTTTTGCTTAGAATTTCTTATACTGCTAAGCACCAAACACTTCTGGGTCAGATGAAGATGGCACATGCGTAAGTAATCATATTGATTGATTCGTTATGTAGGAGTTAACTCCATCTCTCCCATTTTTTCTAAGTTTGTCTTAAGAGCTGAAACGGCCATAATTTTTTTTTTATGTTTCGAACTTTTTATTGTGAACAACATACTTCTCAGATCATACTGGTGTATTCATTAATTCAATATTCCATGCATCACTTCCTTTTTTCTCACCCAGCTTGTTTTAAAGACAAACATGACTACATTTTATTTTTATATTATCTCATCATACATTTAATTACATGTATTAATCACTTAAGGACATGTGGGGTCATACCATAAAAAGCGAAATTCAATAACTAAATTACAAATAAGAGTACCAGCTTAAAGACTGCCTACTGACCATCTCTCTGCTAGCTAACTTGTGCTGTGTTATCTTCTACATGCTACTAATGAACTCGCTGGCCTGCCACTGACTGCAAACTACTGTCTTTACATGACCAGAGCATAAACTACACACACTATAAACAGCACAACTTGACTGTTGGTTAACTTGCTTTTTAAGTTGTTTTTTTTCTTAATTTGGGTTGTAGACCACTCAGTCAAAAACACAATGAGTTCACCGTTCATAAAAGGCGATTTATAACAATACAATTTACTAAGTTTCTTAAGGTTGACTTCCTTCTTTCAGCTTGTCCCAAGGACAGATATGGCCCACAGTGCATGATGAGATGTATGTGTGAAAACAACGGAGACTGCAACCCTGTAGATGGCAGGTGCACCTGCAGGCCAGGCTGGACTGGCCAGATTTGTGACAGAGGTGAGCCATTTTGTTTCCTTTTGACATTGCCAGTCAGTGGTTTTTTTTTTTCTTTAAAAGGGGAGCTTACTCACTATGTGCAGTTTTTTAATGCTTTAAAAATTAATGATTTTAAATGTATCGTGTTGACACTGTAAGACTTACAGCATTTTTTTGTGGCAACAGTCTAATTCAAGAACAGTATAAAAGATTAAAAAAAAAACATAGAAATCAATATTGAAACTTTTTTATTACAACTTACCAAACACTTGTCATTTAATTCCAACACACGTCTCTCTTTTTTTTTTTTACAGCTTACCAATGGCTATAATTTAATTCCTACACTTGGGTTTTCATATTATTCTTGGGTTGGTCTCTATATACCTTAAAGTACGACACATAGATCTTACATCATGAATCATAAGTGTTTGGCCAGAAATGTTGAAAATTTTATAAAGTTTTGTGTACAAGCTAAGATGAAATAAAAATCACAACTTATTTTATCTCTGCAGCCTGCCCTCCGGGAACCTACGGAGATGGATGTGTGAACAAGTGTGACTGCCGCAACAGTGCAGAGTGTGATCACGTGACTGGAGAATGTGTTTGTGCTCCAGGATGGAGGGGACCAAACTGCGACCAGAGTTTGTGGCTTTTATTTTGTAGTTTGTTAGTTTTAATTGCCAACAGATACTTAAAGAGACTGAAGTATAAGTCTGTTTTTACTTATTTTTATTGGACAAGTTAATGTCACTTATATTTTGTTGTTACAACCTGTTCATAAAAATCAAACACATTACACGTATTTATCAGGTCCTAATGTGATAATCAGATCCTCCTGCATGTGGAAATGTTAAGGCTGTTGACAACTAAATGGTTGATATTTAGTGGAACTAATTAGGACCAGGTGTTCAACACACAACTTCTTACATCTATTTATAATTGAAGATTTTTAATAAAAAAAAAATTATTGTGGCTGTTCCCCATGATGTAAACATTGAAACAGAAAGAAATACATCGTATTTCCCCATGTATAAGCCACCCCTTTTTTCCAAAATTTTCAAGCCCAAAAAGACAGTGATGATGAGTGTATGAGTGATTATTATGAATGTTGAATTTTGTTTCTTTGTAAATTTTCTTTCTTTATAACTTGTTTCTCTAATAAAATATTTTTTTCAAAACTTCAGAGTCCAAAAATTTGGGGTGGGGGAGGGAGGGGCTTATACAAAGGGGGTGCTTATACATGGGGAAATACAGTACCAATGCACTGACAAAATACAAACGTGGCGTAAGGAAATTTTCTTTAAAAAATGTCCTATTGTCCGTACAAGTTAAAAATGTTCTATTGTCCTTAATGTCCTTATAAATTGAAATCGGTATGATTTTCTTTTCTGTTTGCTTCACAATTTTCATGCCTGTTGAGCATGATGCGCAGTGCAGTAAAAATCTTTTTAATGTCAATTGAAATCTTAAATTTTAAAAAACTATTAAATATATTGAAAGATTTGAAAGTTACTGTTAAATTGTAAACTTCGATAACATATCCTGCCTTAACGTTATAAAATCTTTTAGGAAACTCTTTCTATATGCACACACACTCGCATAGTAAATTTTCAGCTATCTACTACATGTATCATTTTGTTTTCAGTTTTCTGTTAATAATTTTTTTTTTATGTTTACAAATGATCCTGTCGGAAATATAAACGAAAATGTAATACTTGATTATTATAGGATGCTCTGAGGGTTTCTATGGGGCTGGTTGTAGCCAGCCTTGCAGGTGTCAGCATGGGGCCAGGTGTGACCACATCAGTGGAGCCTGCCTGTGTACCGCGGGATGGAGGGGCCGTCACTGCGAGAAGGCCTGTCCTGAAGGATTCTACGGGCTCGACTGCCAGAGCATATGCAACTGTGGCGACAGCTCAACGTAAATTTTTTTTGTTTTCTTCTCAAGTGTCTGTTTTAACGACTTTAACCAGCATATGATAGATTTTTTTAAATGTCTTTATTGTGATAGAATAAATCAGATGACTGTTTCACATTAACATTTTTATTTTTTTTTTTTTTTTTTACAATAAAGAATACTAGCTGTACCCTGCAAAACCTTTGCATAGAGTTATGTTTCCTTAGTAGGCTTAGGTTATTTTTGGTTTCGGACAGATGCGATTTTTGCATGATTTTTATTACTATCGTTAACGTTTGACGATTTTAAACCGGAATACTGTTGTATTAATTCTTTACTTTCGGTTTAACGCAGAACCCACACCGCTATTATTTATATAGATGTTTTAAAGAATTTAGCTCATCAGCAAGAATTAATAATTTGAATATCATTTCTTAAGGCAGGGACATCTTAATAAAAGCTACTGAACAAAACATGTTATGCTATTTGCGATTCTGAAACACTGACAGATGTCAACTGATTCAAAACTTGTTAGATTAATTTTTTTTCCACCATTAGGTTAACAAAGTCAAATATTATTCTTTCACAAACGCAGAATATTAAGTATTTGAAATGAATATTTTTCTTTTACTGTTCTAGCTGTGATCCAATCTCTGGACAGTGCCACTGCGCAGCAGGAAGTATGGGGGTGTCCTGTAATCACACATGTCCCCAGGGTTTCTGGGGCCAGGACTGCGAGAATCCGTGCGACTGTCAGAACGGCGGCACCTGCGACCCAATCAGCGGCACCTGCCAGTGTAAACCAGGCTGGAGATCCTCCAAGTGTGAAGAATGTACGCTGATAGTGTCCTTTAGTTAAAAAACAGTTAGCAATTAGGCATATATATATAAATATACATATATATATTAGTAGCTTGTGTGTCACCATACTGATCTATTTAGATGGCTTTTTAATTAGTTCTTTTTTTATACACACTGGGTATCATTAATTTGTCATTTAAAGTTTGGGGTTTATCTAATGGTGGCCTGACCTTCATTTTGTTATAGCCTGTGCTGAAATTAATTCTTCGCCACTTCCTCACATTTTTAGTTCAAATGTGAGTTTTTTTTGGTTTGTGTGTGAATACAAGTATAGTTAAGTTTTCAGCTAATCAGATATTCACTGTCTCTAATTTATGTATTCATCCAAGCTTTATGTATTCTCAGCTTGCCCGACTGGAATGTATGGCCAGAACTGTATGTACAGATGTTTCTGCATGCAGCGAGGCTCCTGCCATCCAATAGATGGAACCTGCAACTGCACGGACGGCTGGATGGGGGATGCTTGTGAAAAGCGTAAGTCATAAATGTTCTTTGTCCTATGCCGACGAATTTTGATTTCATTAATCTTGTAAATGTAGGCGCTTGGCTTCTATTGGCATAGGCCAGTGGTCGGCAAACTTGTCAGCCAAAGAGCCAAATATGAACATTACAACAATTTAAAAAAAAAATTGGGAGCCAGATCTGCTTGTTTAGTAAACTTTTATTACACTAAATAAGTTGTCTACTAAATAAAACTAAATGCCAGAGCCGCACATAAGGAGCCAAAGAGCCACATGCGGCTCCAGAGCCGCACTTTGCCGACCACTGGCATAGACCTCTGTTTGAAATAGTGAAGTGAAATTATTGATCCCTGCGAAAAAACAAACAAAAAAACTCAACAGATACAGGCTGTAGGTGGAATGAGAGAAGGAATAAGTTGTGGTGATGACAAATATAAATAGTGCATTTGTGTTTGGTAGGCATATTACTGTATACATGTATTCATAAAAAAAAAAGCTTAAGAAGTATTATCATTAATATGAAGATAATCCGAGACATGACCTAGATTCATCTCTGATGACCCACTGTGTTACTATTTCTTTCCTTATTTTTTTTTTTTATTAAATTTTCACTGAGTTGCAGATCTAGGAACTAAATTAATTTGAAAAGCCCACTCATTTGTGGTCCTTTATAAATTGATACCTGTAACATGAAATAAGCAAGAGATTGTTCCATGGTTACGTCACAGTGTAAAGTTACTCTTGACATTTAGCAAGCAACAGCTACTGACTTTTCTTTTCTGAGCTCTTTGTATTCTTTAGAGCAGGGAGGGCAAAAACAAGCTTTAAAAATGTTAAAGTGTAAATGAAAATAAACTACATCAGCGAAACAGTTTATAATAACATATTCTATTTGACCTTTACCACTTATGAAGTAAAACCCTTTTCTGATTATAAAATATTCCCTGGTTCTGTTTATTCAGTATGAACCCCTGTATTTTATTTAGGGCTGTACCGGATTGTAATTTTTAGATCCTACAGGAATCGGAACCGGAATCGGATTTAATATTTGAATCCTATCGGAACAGGAACCGGATTTTACCAAATTAAATAGTAACTCTTCCGAACGAAGTAGTAAGTTCTCGCCTAACGTAAAAAAGATATAAGAATGAAGAATAGAATAAAAAATTTAAGCTCAAGATAGCAAAAAACAGTATTAACCATTTAGATCTTGAAGAATGTGACTAAAACCCCTTCCCCAATCTTGAGTTAAGAAAGATAACTCTGTCAAAATAACAGGTTCCTTGTTTTAAAAAAAAATATTTTAATACAGCTGTATCTAATTTAACTTGATTTCTATTACAATCAAACAAAGAAATGGGTAACATATCTTAGAAAGTATAATAAACATGTTTATTAATAAATGAATTCCAAAAAATATATATATACTGTGACACCACCAGATAGTTTCCATAGTGACGTCACCAAAGATTGTTATTTCATTCATACTTTCCTTTAAATCATTATCTGACTATTTCCCATAAAACGCAAATTAAAATGCATTTTAAATCTAAATCAATATCACTTTAATGTTCAGTTAAAATGTATCTTCAAATTATTTATCTAAATATGCAAGGAATTTTATCCAAATTGTGACAAAATCCACTAAATTAAACAAGCAATTAAGCCTGTTCCATTCTGGACACAGGACGTGTTAGAGCATTTTCGTATTATGTATCAGTACATATGCTATCTTTCAGTAAATATTTGTAAATTTTGTAAATGTTTATAAATTCAATTGTGTAATGCATATATCTGAAAAAAGATATTAAAAAGACGTTTTCTTATATTTGAAAACAAAATTATTTTCTCTTAAATCTAACTACAAGTGGTTTGTGGTTACTGAAATAGGACTCATAATTGAAAACATTCGAAATTATAGTCATTTAATCGTCCGAAAACTCCGTCAATTGTTGCATAGCTCTGATACTTTCAATTAAACTCAGAACACAAGCTTACTATTTCATTTGATGAGTTTCTTAATAAATCTTGGTGAAACTACATGCTGCAGTATTTCGCACCAAATGAATGGGTTATTGAACGTACAAGGTGTATATATAATATATAAGCCCCTTAGGAGCCCTGAAGCCCGGCCCTCAGAGGTCCTATCGCGAAATGATGTACACTTGGCAGGCCAAGACCTACAAAATGATATATACATCATGGGCCTAGGACTTATGGTTGTTGAGATATAGGCGCTCTTTATTAATATAGCTTATATAGCAAAAAACGGTACTAAGCCCCCTTTTACGGCCCTCAGAGGTCAGATCGCGAAATGGAAAAAAGTCATTTCTTGGCAGGCCAAGACCTACAAAATGATATATACATCATGGCTCTAGGACTTATGGTTGTTGAGATCTAGGGTGATGACAGACAGACAAAAATTTGCAGAAAAATAAATTATTGATCTATTTTTAAACTGTAAACAAACAATAATAGACCGTTGTCTGCTCTTTAAAGAAGTTAAACTTTTGTAGCTTAATATAGTTTAAAGAAAACACGGAATCAAAAGTAGCGGAATGTAAGGTGTCGTATTACTACTAGACTAAATACGATTCAAATCTTCCTTTTTAATATATTGTAGTTTTAAAAAAGCAAAGGAAGTCATTGATTTAATTTAATTGTATAGCGCTAAATATTTCAAAATTATGTTGCGCTAAAAAAATTTCTTACAAATTTCAAACAACAAAGAAATCCGGCTTAAATCCGGCACATTTTAACCGGAATCGGAACTGGTTTTGTTAAAACTGCCGGAATCCAGCTTAACAGGAACCGGAATCGGATTCCGGTACAGCCCTAATTTTATTATAAGATTTTCCTTTATTCTGCTTATGAAAAACCCTTTACATCTTTGTTTTAGATGTCATTATGATTAAAATCTGCCATTCTGTATTTGTTGCCCTTGAATTTTTATTCCCCCATCATGCAGCTTGTGACCCAGGCTACTACGGTCCAAACTGTGACCTCAAGTGTGACTGCATCAACAGCAAAACCTGCGACCGATTCACTGGTGATTGCATATGTCAGCCTGGTTTCAGAGGCAAGATGTGCGATAAACGTAAGTCAAGCGCAATAGTCTTTATTTATTTTTTTTTAATGCACATTACGCAGTCTGTTTCCACTTAATTCCATGTCCCTGTATCTCTTTTGCTATCAGCTTGCTCCAAAGGTTTCTATGGTAAAGACTGCAATGAAATCTGCAAGTGTGAAAATGGTGCCGCGTGCCACCCTAAAGATGGCAGATGTACCTGTAAGAATGGATGGTTGGGAAAATATTGCAATGAAGGTAGGTTATGTCTTTTAATTGAAAGTGTTTCCTTATCTGCACAGCTTAATGTTTTGGTTAGTATAACACATGTATGAATAACACATGTATGAATAACACATGTGTGAATAACACATGTATGAATAGCACATGTGTGAATAACACATGTATGAGTAACACATGTATGAATGAATCCAATCCAATCAAACAGGTCATTTTTTTTTCCTTAAATGTATGTTAAAAAAATTTAACTAAATTTAGATTTATTGCTTCATTATGTGACGTGTGGTTAATTTATTTTAATAAACATTCATGTAAATCTAAATGCATATGTATCTTTTTTTAAACTCAGTTTTTAATAATCAGAATTTTCGAAAAATTTAAGTGTATTATTTTGAAGTTTTATTAGAGGTTGGTGAAAGACAAACATTACTTTAAGCTAAACATTTTTTTTTTCCATTATCATATAAACAGCTTGTACCTACGGCAACTATGGAATCGGCTGTCAGCAGCAGTGCTCCTGTCCAGTTGACAAGCCCTGCTACCATGTGGACGGCCAGTGTGAGTGTCCAGCCGGTGTGACAGGCCAGAGATGTGAACTAGGCGAGTACATCATCCTACCCACTGCAGTTTTGTCTGAGGCGTACTATGTACATTTGAAATCGAAGAAAAACATAATGGCTGGTTTCGAGATCATACTGTTAACTATTTTCTCCACAATATTCTTATTTTTCTGTACCATGGTCTTGATAGACTGTCAATTTATACCATGGTCATGATAGACTGTCAATTTATACCATGGTCTTAAATAGACTCATTTATACCATGGTCTTAAATAGACTGTCAATTTATACCATGGTCTTGATAGACTCAATTTATACCATGGTGTTAAATAGACTGTCAATTTATACCATGGTCTTGATAGACTGTCAATTTATAACATGGTCTTAATAGACTGTCAATTTATACCATGGTCTTGATAGACTCAATTTATACCATGGTCTTGATAGACTGTCAATTCATTTTAAACCCTTTTATTATCACAATCCCCTGTTCACATCAATGACATTAATTTAAAATTTATAATATTTGACATTAACACTCTATCTATCTGCTTGGTCTTGGCTAGGCCCATTTTTTCAACTGTCAGAACCCATTGTGGCCTGAGGGTCAAAAATGCTTGCCCACCTCTGTCTTAGGGCATAACTCTTCAGTTTTTAATAGGCCAGAAAGAGATTAAATGTAAATGTCATTGATGTGAAAGAGCAGAGGGATGAGAAGTGCTGATCATAACAAACGACCATACAAGGTAATAAAAATCTACCATGATTTATTTATTCTGAGGCGAAGCTGTAAAGGTATCATTCTTGCAGTTTTTTTTTCAAAATTCCCTCGTGTTTTGCATGGAATCCTCTCAACATTAAAGGCAGTGAACATTATCATACTTCATACGCTATTTTTCTTAATGATGTGCATGTAGTATCAACACAATACTGTACATGTAGTATCAACACAATACTGTACATGTAGTATCAACACAATAATGTACATGTAGTATCAACACAATAATGTACATGTAGTATCAACACAATACTGTACATTTAGTATCAACGCAACGCATGTAGTATCAACGCAACGCATGTAGTATCAACGCAACGCATGTAGTATCAACGCAACGCATGTAGTATCAACGCAACGCATGTAGTATCAACGCAACACATGTAGTATCAACGCAACACATGTAGTATCAAGGCAACACATGTAGTATCAAGGCAACACATGTAGTATCAACGCAATACTGTACATGTAGTATCAACGCAATACTGTACATGTAGTATCAACGCAACACATGTAGTATCAACGCAACACATGTAGTATCAACGCAACACATGTAGTATCAACGCAATACATGTAGTATCAATGCAATACATGTAGTATCAACGCAATACGGTACATGTAGTATCAACGCAATACATGTAGTATCAACGCAACACATGTAGTATCAACGCAATACTGTACATGTAGTATCAACGCAATACATGTAGTATCAACGCAATACATGAAGTATCAACGCAATACTGTATATGTAGTATCAACACAACACATGTAGTATCAACGCAACACATGTAGTATCAACACAACACATGTAGTATCAACACAACACATGTAGTATCAACACAACACATGTAGTATCAACACAATACATGTAGTATCAACACTGAAAATGTTCTCATTTTTTTTTAGCCATTAAACTATTCTTTCTTTATTTTTTTTTTTTAATTCCTTTTTTTTTTTTTTTCAGAGTGTCCATCTGGTAGATTTGGTCCAGACTGTCAAAGTGTCTGTCAGTGTGAGTCTTTCATGACATGTGACAGGATGACTGGACAGTGCATGTGTCGGGCAGGTTTCTACGGGAAAAATTGTGAAAAAGGTACAAAAAAAAAAAACTTCCATTCGCCAAGAATTTTGTTCAATTTAAAAAAGTAATTCTTTGCAGATTTTTTTTGTATTATTTGCTGTTTGCTGTAAAATGTTTTACCTCAGAGTTCTTCATTGATTTAACAAAAATTTTTGTTACAAAACTAAGAATGTTCTATCACATTATTTCTTCACGTGAATTGTATTTTTTTTTTTAGGCCATAATGTAACAGCATTTTTGAATCTGCTAAGTGTAGAAAATAAATGATAACATTTCCAGTATAGTTGCAGTGAATTTTAACAGTGAAACGATCATTTTTTGCCATATGCATAAAAATTATTATTCTTTACTGTAAATTTATTATTTAAATGATATCAGGCGCTTAATTTAAAAAAAAAAAAACATTTGATACATATTGATAAATTTTTTTTATTGGTAAGTTGAGCGATAATTGCACAGTTTATTGAGCCATATGTATTCCAATATATCAGCATGTTGAAAGCATTGATATGTACCTGAGTAGATTTAAGAGCTTTCATTTTGAAAGCTAAAAAAACATTTTTAATTTATTACATTTAGTGTTTGCTTAGATTGGCATCACTCTATATGGAATGTGGGCACATATTTTAAAAAAAGATAAAACTGATTTCAGTAGAAACTGTTCAGTAGAAACTGTTCAGTAGAAACTGTTGTTCAGTAGAAACTGTTCAGTAGAAACTGTTGTTCAGTAGAAACTGTTCAGTAGAAACTGTTGTTCAGTAGAAACTGTTGTTCAGTAGAAACTGTTCAGTAGAAACTGTTGTTCAGTAGAAACTGTTCAGTAGAAACTGTTGTTCAGTAGAAACTGTTGTTCAGTAGAAACTGTTCAGTGGAAACTGTTCAGTAGAAACTGTTGTTCAGTAGAAACTATTGTTCAGTAGAAACTGATTTCAGTAGAAACTGTTCAGTAGAAACTGTTCAGTAGAAACTGATTTCAGTAGAAACTGATTTCAGTAGAAACTGTTCAGTAGAAACTGTTCAGTAGAAACTGTTGTTCAGTAGAAACTGTTCAGTAGAAACTGTTGTTCAGTAGAAACTGTTGTTCAGTAGAAACTGTTGTTCAGTAGAAACTGTTCAGTAGAAACTGTTGTTCAGTAGAAACTGTTCAGTAGAAACTGTTGTTCAGTAGAAACTGTTGTTCAGTAGAAACTGTTCAGTGGAAACTGTTCAGTAGAAACTGTTGTTCAGTAGAAACTGTTGTTCAGTAGAAACTGATTTCAGTAGAAACTGTTCAGTAGAAACTGTTCAGTAGAAACTGATTTCAGTAGAAACTGTTCAGTAGAAACTGATTTCAGTAGAAACTGTTCAGTAGAAACTGTTCAGTAGAAACTGATTTCAGTAGAAACTGTTCAGTAGAAACTGTTCAGTAGAAACTGTTCAGTAGAAACTGTTCAGTAGAAACTGTTCAGAATGTTTTGCTGCCTGGCCCTGGTTTATTTACTCCCTGATCCATTAAAATCAATTTGAATGGACACATTGATTCTTTGCCTCTATACACTTCAGCTACTTCAAACAAAGTTGGTTTTTTTATCCCCCGTAAATTAACCAGCTACTGCAATATTTAATAGCAAACTCTGATAGTTAAGTTTGAAAAGTAAAGTTTACTTGTTTACTTTCATTTTGTTTATGAAAAAAAATGTTTATACAGAAATCCAAAATATCAAAAGGATTAAATTTGAATTTGAAAATATAATCGATCTGTCCTCACATTTAAATTTTACTCGCTGGTAATTTTTAGTTGGTTATTATTCTTTTTTAAAATTTTATTTGGTTATAAATTATAGACGCATCTTTTACCTGATTTTAAGTTTTTAAAAGTAAATTTAAAGTTTTATTTACTAAGTTTTTTAATACATGTATTACATTTAGCTTCACATTTTATCATTTATCATATCCCAAACATTTTTTCCAACGGATTGCAGTGAAAGCTAAAGTTAGAATGATCCCCCTTTACATTTATGTTTGGGTCTCTCAAAGCCTCCCTGAATGAAACGAAACATTTTGCAGTGTTTTATTGCTAAATATTTATTTACTAATGTTGATGCCATTTGTTCTGTAGACACTGTATGCTATTGAAAAAAAAATATAATAAAAAGAATTTGTAACTTAACCTCCGAAAACTTTCTCCAGAGAGGAAAGTAAGCAAAGATTTAGGTAAGGGTAAAAAATATAAGGGCAAAAAGAAACCCAGCCGCAAGTACCAGAAGATGCTTAAGGACAAGAACACACTTGGCAAGCTAAAAGCAGGTACAGTTTCATAATTTTTTCTTTGTTCAAGTATATTTTCCAAAGTCTTTAAATATAGTTTAATAATGTATTTGAAAACAGTTTTAGTCGACTTATAAACTTTTTGAAGTTCTCTTTGATTAGCACCAATCTGTAGGCTAAAGTGGATTAATAAGTTCTATAAGAAAAAAAATTATAAAAATCTTAGCATTTATGTCAATCTTATGTCTTGTCCGATGTATTCGATGCAGCACAGAAAAAAAACAAGCAATTAAGCCTGTTCCATTCTGGACACAGGACGTGTTAGAGCATTTTCGTATTATGTATCAGTACGTATGCTATCTTTCAGTAAATATTTGTAAATTTTGTAAATGTTTATAAATTCAATTGTGTAATGCATATATCTGAAAGTTTTAGCTTTCTTGTTCTTCTTCGATCTACATTTTCTTCTTGGTCATGAACAACTTCTGCTTCCTCTTCTTCTTGCAAAAGATCTATTGCACCGTTTCCTTTGACAGTCCAGTTGGCAACAAAATCAGCTAAGCATATTTCATATAACTGATTAGGTCGCTCTGCATACCTCTCAACTGGACCCTTTGTCAGGATGTCTGTACAAAGTTAACGTAACATATTTATACACACACACATTCATGCGTGTATACACACATACATACATTATACCTACCTACACACCTAACTACGCACATTTATACATGCATACTTAAATATATATGTAGACTCAATCTCATATACATATATACACATACTACATACATACCGACCCACCCACCTACCTACTGTCTACCAATCTATACAATATCTGCCTACTAGCCTTACATAACAATCTCTTATATTTTGGCCTTGAGAGGTCAAATCGCGAAATGGACTTTTGATGTACACTTGGCAGGCCAAGACCTACACAATGATATATACATCATGGGTCTAGGACTTATGGTTGCTGAGATATAGGGCGGTCCATTATTAATATAGCTTATATAGTAAAAAACAGCACTTTATAAGGCCCCTTTTACGGCCCTGCGAGGTCAGATCGCGAAATGGAAAAAAAGTCATTTCTTGGTAGGCCAAGACCTACAAAATGATATATACATCATGGGTCTAGGACTTATAGTTGCTGAGATATAGCGCTCCTTTATTAATATAGCTTATATAGTAAAAAACGGTACTAAGGCCCCTTTTACGGCCCTGAGAGGTCAGATCGCGAAATGGAAAAAAGCTATTTCTTGGCAGGCCAAGACCTACAAAATGATATATACATCATGGGTCTAGGACTTATGGTTGTTGAGATCTAGGGTGATGACAGACAGACAGACAGACAAAACGGGGACAATAGAGCATTTTTTTTCGAAAATGCTCTAATAATCTAAGGCGTCAGCTTGTAATTGGGTTTGAGCAAGCCACACTGTTCAATACAACTGTGTTTGAACCTTTAATCCTTCCAGTGTGTGCCCTTTATACACTGACTTACTCTTGTCCAGTGATGCATGTTTATTTATATCAAGTCTCACATACTTTCAAGTATTCATCCTTTCATTGCTTCCTTTTAAATGAATTTAAAGAAAAAACATTAATGACTAGAAAAAACATTAATGACTAGAAAAAACATTAATGACTAGAACAGGTGTTAAGAGTATTTTTTGGTTTTTGTCATGGTGCCTGGTGTTCTATAAACCCCTGCCTCTGGATTGTGTTTTATTTATTTAATGACACAAATATCAGTATTCTGTTTCTAATCATTTTAGTCCACAGACATCTAAAAACTAATTCATAAATTCATACTCAGAAAATAGAGTATAGTCTGTTTGACATTGAAAGCTCATTCACCATAAAATTTAAACAGTGATCATTTTTTTTTTTAATTTTGAGATTTATTTAATTAACATAAAAATAAGATATGAAGTTTGCTGCATGTATATATTTTTTTTTTTTTATTTAAAGACAGTTTAAACAAGTTTTAGTACGAATTTAAAAAAAAAAAAAAAATTTTAATTGATTAAGATGCACAGTAAAGTTTTAAAAAAAATCGCCTGTATTTTATAGCAAAAACCATCACAATAAAAAGCAGTACGTTTGTTTATGTTTAAAAAACAATAATCACAGTACGTTAGTTTATGTTTAAAAAACAATAATCATTCTTGACTTGAGGTTTTCCTGTCTTTTATCATTCCACGCCTAGCATCATGGGTATTTGGTAAGCATCTTTTAGTTGCATATTTCTATTTTAAGCCTACATGATAAAGCACCTAAAAAATATAAAAGCCAGATTTTCTTTTCACAAGCACTACTTAGCTAGTATGGCTTCTTGCACTTTAAAAATTGTCAACTAGATTAGTTGTACTTTTTACTTGAAGAAAAATTTTGACTACTGAAAAAGTGAATTTTCTTTTTTTTTTTTTGCAATAATTTCTTACTTGTTTACTATATATGGTTGTTTTTGATTTATTTAACATAGTAAGTTCATTACTTGATTTAACAGAATTTGTCTTTTTAAAATATTATTTCTAGCACTTTTTCCAATACATTTAAATATGTTATTATTGCAAATGAACTTTTGGATGATTCCATTAAAGGGTGACAAAGATTTGAGGGGAAGTTGAGTAGAGAAGAGTAGATTTTTCAAGCAGTCATTTATTTATTCAGTTTCTGAATAATTATATCTCTAAATGAAATATTAGTTTCAAATTATTTTTTTTCTTCTTGCTTTCACATTCAGATTTGACTTAAGTTTTCCGGTCTTTGAAATTTTATACTGACTGAATAGATTGATTTCTGGTGTGCGTCTAGTGGTAAAACGCTGAACTGTTTCCTCTTGCAGGATGTAAAGAAGGAGAGTATGGTCCTAACTGTGACCGGGTCTGTCAGTGTGAGAATGACGCTGACTGCGATGTGGCCACCGGCACTTGCTTCTGCCCAGAAGGCTATGTTGGGCCCACGTGCTCGGACAGGTGCCCAGAGTTCAGATATGGGTTCAACTGCACTGGAGTGAGTAAAATTGCTATGAAAGAATCTTTTATCACCTAAGTCTGTGTGAAGTGGACCACTTTGGGTATCATTTCAAACTGATTTTAACCACACCAATATACTTGAGTGCTAAAACATGTCTATAAATGAAACATAGAGATTTCAAAGGCACAAGTTACCTACTTTGTCACCAAGAATTACTGGCAACAAAGGGATTTACATTCATAATACTATCTTGAATCCAAATATAAATAAAAAATCATCTTTACTGTTTCTCATCTAAGAGCTGACCAACAATCAAATTTAGCTGTATGCCACTGTGAATCTTAAAAATTCTTTCCTGCAAATATCTTAAGATTTGTTAAAATAACTTTTATTATTATTATGATTATTGTAGTAGTTCTCTTTTTATAACTTTTTTTTCAATATTTATAGATTTTGTTACAGTTAATTTGATTGTTTAGATTTTGTTACAGTTAGTTTGATTGTTTAGATTTTGTTACAGTTAGTTTGATTGTTCGCTCTTGTCTTTGTGAACAGGTCTGTGATTGTCAGAATGGGGCCCGCTGCAACAAACGTAATGGACGCTGTAAATGTTTGCCTGGTTTCACTGGAGACAAGTGTCAGGACAGTGAGTTTTTTTTTTTCATCCCGTTCTCGTGTTGTTTACAGTGAGCATGCCTACTTACAACAAGGGGGCCATTTTTATTTTATGACTTTTTTAATTGTCCTAATGAACTTCAGTATAAATGCTTAGGAAATTTTGTTTCCATTCAGTGTGCCCCGATGGCTTCTTCGGAGACGACTGTCAAAACAACTGCACATGTGAACACGGGGCCTGCCATCACAAGACTGGGGCCTGCAGCTGCCATCTGGGCTGGATGGGCAAGAACTGTGAGGATAAGTGTCCCCCTGGCAAATTTGGCCCGAATTGCATCCACTCCTGCGTCTGTCAGAATGGTGCCACGTGTGACCCAGCCACTGGGTGCTGCAGCTGCCAGGAGGGCTACTACGGTCAGCTGTGTGAGCTAGGTGAGGCTAGTGATATGGTCATCGCCTATGACAAGTCATCATTTTTATTTTTAAATTATTGCCAGTTGTCTTTTTTGAAATTTAAATTCCTGAAATTTAATTTGTCCCATATGTGGCTCTTCACTGAATTTAATTTGGCTCCACTTGAATGATTTTTTTTTTTTAATTATTTCTTGTGACTGTTTTCTTACTAAATACTTTAAAATTTACTCTGGATTTGCTCTCTCAAGTTCTTTTTGCTGCTAAAAAAGCCTAATTTGATAGCTACAACTGCTAAAAAAAAAACGTAGCACTTTTGGAAGGACTATTGCTGGGGTGGCAAACCTTTTTTTTTAGGTCTAGTTGTAAGTCCCCCAAGTCCACCCAGCTTTAAGTGGGTACCATACTTTTAAGTTGGGAAGGAGTAAAGGCAGCTATATGGCAAGGTTACTGAAACTGATGAATTCTAGACTTCATCTGCTTAAGGGAACTTGACTTTTTTTGTATGTAATATTCAGATAGTACAGCACATTCCATTTTTTTTCTTTTAAGAATTTTTTAAATATCTATTTACTAAATTAAACTTAAATGCACATTATTTTTTTTTTTAATTACTTCAAATTTTTTTATTTTGATCAGTGAATGGTAATTTTCAGGTTTTCAAATCATTATTTTTTTTTGTTGCAAAAGCTAGACTATATTTACCACTATGTTATTCTTCACATGTTCAATCGCTGTCTTCCTACAGCTTGTCCGGCCGGCACCCATGGCTCTTACTGCACAGAGCGATGTGATTGTGTGAATGGGGCTACGTGTTTGCCTACCACCGGACAGTGCAAGTGTCAGCCCGGCTTCACTGGAGACCGCTGTGAAAAATGTGAGAACATTTCTATCATAGAGTTGTTTTGTTAATCATTTATGAAATCAATTTTTTTATATATATATTTGTAAGGAACGGTGGTCATATTAAAATCATAAAACAATGGAGTTTCTGTAAGCGCTGTATGTTTACTTTAGTAAGGCATCCTGTCAGGTTCATGTATCTATTTAATTTTTCTTTCGATCATTCACCTTTGTGTAAAACGCTTTGTCACCTGAATATAATTTGGTATCTCCACAGCATGTCCCAAGAATCGTTGGGGCACCAACTGCAGGGAGGAGTGTTCCTGTGGCACCGAGGCTGGCTGCCACTCTGTGACCGGACAGTGCCAGTGTCAGCCTGGTTTCCACGAGGAAGGGTGTAAAGCCAGTAAGTTGGGGGGAACTCAGCGATGCTCGGAGTACATTTTTGTTTTTTTATCATTCTGTTGTATTGCCAGCTCAAAGAGCAACTGTAACATGCATTTTATTACATTTTGTTACTACTGAGAGTAAAAAATAAATATTTCTTTTATGTCTGTTATTCTAAGTATATTTCTATAGTTCATCACATGTTCTAAGAATTTATTTTTTAATTATGTATAAATACTTAATATTTTAACATTAGTCTAATGACACATCAAGTATAATTTTTTTTTTTTAATTATCTTTTGAGTAATCTGTTTGCAGCATTAGTGGAAATAAATGTACTGTTTTCCTTCACTTTGCTATGTACATTTTCCCCAGTCATGTCTGTTCTCTCTTTGTTTCTGATTCAACGTTGCCCGTCATGTTTGCCTTTTTTATTTCCCCAGCATGTCCCCATGGTCGGTACGGGCCCGGCTGTACCTACTTCTGTGACTGCTCCAACAGGGGTGCGTGTGACCGTGTGTCCGGCACCTGCAAGTGTCCAGATGGATGGGTCGGGTCCAAGTGCCAAACCATGCACAGTAAGTTTATTTTTTTGAACGCCCTTAACTACTTGGCAGTATGGTAGTTTACAGTGAAAGGCTTTGTGTAAATTTTTTTATTAAAAGTCTTTAGTTACATAATTTATAGGTGTTAATAAGTTTATGGCTGTGGGCATTTATAAATAGCTTCCCATTCTAAAATTATTAATTACTAAATAGACGTAAAGCAAGAGATAAGTTTATGGCAGTGGGCATTTATAAATAGCTTCCCATTCTAAAATTATTAATTACTAAATAGACGTAAAGCAAGAGATAAGTTTATGGCAGTGGGCATTTATAAATAGCTTCCCATTCTAAAATTATTAATTACTAAATAGACGTAAAGCAAGAGATAAGTTTATGGCACTGGGCATCTAGTGAGCTCAGAAAATAGGTACAATTAACTTAGCACAGCTAGATTTTTTGTTTTCCAAACTGTGACATGGTTCTGTAAATGTTTTTTTTTTTAAACATTCATAGCCGTGTGCCTGATACAGTAGCTGTATTATCACTTCCAGGCATAATACATCTAGTTTACAAACTGTAAATGCTATAGAGCCTTGTGTGTAATAATTGCCAGGTAAGAGGTCTACAATCAGATCTCAACTTAATTGCGCAAGAAAAAATTACTTTATTTGCAGTTAATGTTGTTGCTCCATGTTCTATTTTTATTTCATCATGGGTTTGAAAAATTATATAGGCCAGTTTTTTTTTCGTAATTGTTTTACTTCCTGGAATTTATTTTTTCAGAAATGGTTGATATTAATATTTTTATAATAATATAATATTTTTATTTAATATAATGTTTTGTTAAATTATGTCGTATATATTTTAACATTGGTTTACAGATATATCAAATTAGTTTGGCATCCGACACACTACAAGCAGAAAGCACATTTTTTATTTAACCTAAACCTGAACTTACATCAGCCACATTCTGTTTGAGAAGTAAACTGAACACTTGCCCACAAATATTTTATTAAGTTGTAACCTCAGTTATATGTATTATTATCGCAAATATTGAGGCAGGTTTAGCGACCTGGTGAGCCCCTCAGCAACCATTCCTTACCGCAGTGAAGAAAAAAAAGCTGACATGGTTCTGTCATGTTTCTCGCTATAAAACACCTTCATTGATTGTATGGGATAGGCAAAATTAAAGAATGTATGGTGACCTCATGAGGAAGAGAGGAATGGAGAAATGTTTGATAACAAGGAATGAATGTAACAAAACATGTTATGTAGTAAATATGTAAAAAAGAGTTGCTCAGTCTTGGAACACTGGTTTGAAGAATATTCTAATACCTGATAGCATAATTTAAAAGGATAGGATCATTTTGACAAAGCTTTACAAAACAAAAGTTGGTACATGTATTTATCAATTTGAGGATGTTCTGATATGTTTGGAGATATCTTTAATGAAATACTTTTTCAAATTATTCTGTAACTAGGCCATCCCTCAGATATAATGAATAGTTGTTAGAAGAGCCATCCTGAAATTCTTACAGGGTCCCCCCAATGGTGGCCGCATGTTTGATAAATTGTGTACCAATGGTGGCCGCATGTTTGATAAATTGTGTACCAATGGTGGCCGCATGTTTGATAAATTGTGTACCAATGGTGGCCGCATGTTTGATAAATTGTGTACCAATGGTGGCCGCATGTTTGATAAATTGTGTACCAATGGTGGCCGCATGTTTGATAAATTGTGTACCAATGGTGGCCGCATGTTTGATAAATTGTGTACCAATGGTGGCCGCATGTTTGATAAATTGTGTACCAATGGTGGCCGCATGCAGGTATTCAATGAGTTCAGCCTTTACATTCATCTCCAAATCTCTTTTAAATTGAATAGGGTGTAGCTTATTAAAAAAAAAATTTTTTTGTTGTGTCTACATCCATCAGAATCTATAGTATATCTACATCCATCACTATCTTATTGTATATCTACATCCATCAGAATCTATAGTAAATCTACATCCATCAGAATCTATATTGATTTTGAAGCATTATTCTTCATGATTGGGCTTAATATACACTGTAGATATGGCTGCATTCATTTAGCTGACATAGGGAATCGTCAGCACACCAATTGGTTAGTAGATATGTTCACATTTTTCAGTTGCCTTTTTTTGTCCACATTTCTTAACCACTAAGACTTATAGCTAAACCAGATATTAATGTTTTGAAAATATATTTTTATGCTGTTTGGCTGACTGATCATCAGTGCAAATTTAACTGTGCACAGTGCTTTCTTTCTTTTATTTTTTTATAAGTGCACATAAAAACATTGGTGAATTAAATTAGGATATGTGCATTGAGTCTTAATTATTTTTTTATCAAGCCTTAACCATGGAATGTTTATTGCATTTATGAACAACAATTTGATAGAATGTCAAGATAGAATTTGTTACAGTTATATGAATGTTTATGCCCCCCCGATTAACTTTTGATTCCCTTTTCACATACATTACAGTAGAGAAAAGGAATCCATCTTGCTGGTTGATAAGTAGGAGACTAGTTTAAACAATGCCTATGGTGTTTGTTCACTTACAAACCACAAGTTGATTGTACTTTAACAAACTACTGAGCCAGCATCATTTCCAAGACATTACCTTTAAACTCTCGTGGGACAGATAGCTGAGTGGTGTAGATACTCCACTGTCGACCTGAGAGTCCTGGGTTCGATCCTCGGTGTGGCCCGTGGAATTTTTCCAGGTGGAATTTGGTGCAAAGTCGTCTCACAAGTCCACCCAGCTTTAAATGGGTACCTGACTTAAGTTGGGGAAGTAAAGGCGGCTGGGCATTGTGCTAACCACACAATCCCTTCATATGCAGAGGTTATAGAAACAGATGAATTCTACACTTCATCTGCGCCGATGGCCCGTTAGGGCTAAGGGAACTTTCCTTACCTTTAAACTCACACTTTTTTTTTAAAGAATTTTTCCTAAAACTCAAAATAATTAGCTCTAAGAATTCATCATTTGTGCGTTGTTCACATCATCTAGAAATAAGTCTCTTGTTTTTTTCTTATTGTATAGGAAATACAACAAAATCAAAAAAAATATCTAAAATTGTGTTTTGAAATCTTGATTGTATAAGCTAATAAATAAATTATACTAATTAATACGTTAGTGAATCACATTCACTCGGTGATGATGTGATGTCCCCACATGGCAGTGAATCTGCATTACTTTTCCTGTCTGATTACAATAATTTTTATTAGTTGCTAGTTGAGTGATTTTTTTTCCTCCGTTTTATAATTAAAATTTTACATTTTTTTTTATTATATACCTATTGTGCTAAATGCTCATTAAAACACTAAATAAATATCTAAAGTAATTGGTTTTACTTATGAGTGATCATCTGAGCTTGCATTTTTCTAGCAAATTATTTGGCACTGAGCATGTACACTTTTCATGGCTTTCTGGGAAATATATTTCATCTGTGAAGGTAAAATGAAATCGTATCAAAAATCACTTGAGGTAAAAGAATTGACCACACTTATCTGGATGTATTTTTTTTTCTTCAATAATTGTGATATTAAATTTTACAGCGTCTTACATTGTGGAAATCACATCAGTAAGTTGATCAGTGAGAGAAATAACGCATTGGGCATGAAGCAGCATGATCTTTTTTTTATATATTTTTTTATTAAAACATTAAATCAACAGTATTTAGAAGAAATGCGTTTTAATTTCATTCCACTCTTAAAGTGTCTTTTGTTTCATTATTCAGTAAACAATTTTCTGCATACAACATTGAGTGTAAATTCTGCATTCAAATTTTCTTTAAAAATTTAAAGCACAGGATTACTTTCCTACATGTTTATTAAAATAATTTTTTAATTATTTTATAATTACTTTGTATCTATATGTCAAATTTACTGGTTGGAGCATTGATTGTATTTAATATGAAAGAATTGATTTTGACTTAGTAAAATTTTAAAAAATTCAAAACCTCATCGGCATTGCAGTTGCCTAAACCAAAATCTGGTAAATTATCGTGCCAAATTTTTTTTTATCTTCAATAACAATTGTTTTTTTTTTTTGTCTTATGTTTTCCAGTCCCGACTGGTCCGAGGCGAGGAGACATTCCATGGGCAGTCAACTACAGTTAGCACTTTTTTCTTCTCTGACACAGCCACCTCTAGGGATTACAGTAATTTTAACAGCATAAGTAGCATATTACCACTCCAACGGAGCACCTCAGACAACCCTGTAGAAATCAGCAACAGCATCAACGACGACGTCAATGGATTTCCTCAAAAATCAGAAACGAGGAACAGTATTGGGGGCCAGACCAGGGCGTACAATGCCAACGTTAACAACCTGGGCAACGTAGTCAGCATCGACTTTGACAGTGAGGCCGGCCAGGATGAAATCTCATTCGGCAAAAGTGACATATCCGCGGAGCCCAGCGAAGAAACTGTGCCCCCCCTACACGGTATCGGCGACAATGTTATTGATAGCTACAGTGGTAATGAGGATATTGATGCTTAGAAAATTTGCTCCTTATTTAATTTTTTTTCTTTAAATGCTAGACTGCCAACGATTTTTAAAATAGCTGGATAATTATTGTTTAGTCTAAGCTGCAGTGTTTAGATAACTGTATCGTAAAACTTGATGTAAATAAAATGTTTTTTATAGATGTCATTAAAAGTTTTGTTAACTCTGTATAATCACAAATATTTGATTTAAAAAAAGATGTGTTTTTGTATATTTTAAAGACAAGTAGTTTTGCAAGCCAGCGTACTCTTAAAAAAAAAAATTACTGTAAATGGAACTGAAGAAAAAAAATACATTCTTGGTAAAATGATTAAATATATGTACTACCTATTGTTATTAGATACATTTTTTTATTAAATTCATACAATATGTGCAATAAAGGTGTTGCTTCTGTCTGCACTGACCATTATGCAAATGAAAATCACCATTGTTGGCATCAGGCCAGTTCTGCTGTTTGTCTCCAAAGTTGAAAGTGTAGAGACAATGCAGCCAAATTATAATGTCCCTTTTTTTTTTTAAATTACCGAAAACAAATTTTTTTAAATTGTAGAATTTAAAACAATCTGTGCCTCTGTGTTTTTAAAATTTTGCTATAAAAATCCCCATTTAATTCCTTAACTGATAATGAGTTAAAGAAACGTAATTTTTTTTTTAGGCAGATCACAATTGGATCATTAATCAATTGTATTAAAAATAATTTCATGCAAAGATTTTATTATTGATTTGCATAATTATTTCTAATAAAAAGTTGTGTGAAAATATTTCTTAAGATCTATACATTTTGTGTACTTTTTAATCCTATTATCTTTCTGTAAAAAATTTTTTTAACATTTTAACTGACAGTTTTAAACTCCATTCGGGCAAGAGTTTGCCTGAACATGGTTTCATTAAAAAAAACTGTATTATATAGTTGTATCATTATGTGTGCTATGGCCAGATTATTGTGCATTATAATATTATTTTTAGGTCTATTTTTTTTATTACAGATACTACATTGGAGGATTTCTGTAAATGTATAATTGTATGTATATAAATGTATAAAAAAATTAGTTTAATTTTCACTAATCGTTCCATTCTTGCGATGTATTTTTTTTTTACTACGGTTATATGAAATATGGTCAGTCATACAAAAAGAACATTAAAATATTGCTTTCTATGGTTCTCCCAGAAAAATTTTAATTCAGCTTTAAAACAGAGTCTAAATTTAATGAGCTGTAAAATGCCACATTGTATTTTTTGTAACGGATAATTATAGTATGTATTTTCTTTCACCCTTTAAAAATGATTGCTTTTACCTGATTAAGTAATGGATAAAATAAATTTATAATGTTTATCAATTCAGTTGACATTCTAATCTTTCTTCACTCCAGATGGTAAACTATTTCATCCAGATTTAGTCTTATATACCCCGTTGGTGTCTTTTTTTTTTCTTAGCTGTATCAGTAAGATAGTAGTAGCTGAAAAAGTTCTGTAAGCTTGTGTCATAGGTATCTAATGAAATGATGAATCTCAAAGTATTCAGGGATGATTTTCGTCTTGTCCATTCTCATTCTAATTGGCCTTTTTTTTTTTATTTATTATTACAAATCTCTTCTTCTTGACTTAAAAATATACATTGTATCCAAACATTTTTTTTTTAAAAGTAGAAGTATTTTGATAACCATTGATCCCTCTTCAATCCGTTTTCTATTTTACAAAATAAATTCACAGATGGAGAGAGATCTGTCCTTCTCCTGATTCATTTTTTTTTTCGTGTGTAGGCTTATACTGAAACTCAGGTTGTATCGACTGTTGAGGGAAAATAAGGTCAATGTATATAATTAAAAAGTACTAGTCACACTGTACATTTCACTTGTATAGTAAGAGCTCAAATCCAAAATGTTGAAAATGGAGAAGGTGCTGCTGCTTGAGGTAAATTGTTTTTTTTTAAGCTTAGACAAAAAAAAAAAAACTGTTGTGGTCATTTCATTGTTGCATCCATCTTCAGTTTTCGACCCATTGTTCCATCCATTTACATTTTGTCAGCTTTTGCTTTTGAATATTTTTTGTGTGTATTTTCATGGAATAAGAAAAAAATTAAGCTATTGTGACATTGCGTGTGAATTTTTCAGAGTTGGAGTCTACGTGCTCTCAAGATCTTGTATATTATTTTTGTGTGTGCACATTTTCCATTAACATGCTATGCAGTTGTACATGTATTAAATACTTCATTGATTTGTATTGGCTATTTCCCCTGTGAAAGATTTTTTTTTTTTTTTTATAAATCAGTTTTTCTGTAACTCATTTCATTTTAAAAAAATGACTTTTGGTCTTTAGAAAATTGAATAATGTTTTACATAAAATTTTGTATTGAATTGCATGTTCTTTTAAATTTCTCTACTACCAAAAGATTAGCAGAAGCTATTTTTTTTTATTATCGTAAGTAATTTTTATGACCTAAATCTAATGAATAGTGCATCTGTTCATCTCTTTATTATTTTACAAATTGGCTGCCAACCATTTGTGGATTAGCTCTCCACATTACAAAGTTATATAGTAGTGACAAAAATAAATAATAATGCTAATTAGACCTATAATTAACATCATTTTTTTTTAAATACATTTATTATTCATTTCTACAAACCACAGTATAGAAAAATACTTTATAATGAAATATTGCAACATTTTTTTTTTGTGTCGCGTATTTGGCCTTTGATTTGTGAAGATTGTGTTCATTAAAGACAGACTTCGGTTTTGATCCAAGATTTGAATTTATAAATATACACTTTATCTGCAGTTAAAAACATTTGCCAGTTTTTTTTCTCTCAACCCAATGCCTTTTGTTTCAAAAAGTATCAATTTTATCAACATTTCCTGATTTTCTTTATGTACAGAATAATTAATACTTTATTTTAACACTTTTAAACTTTGAAATCAACTCGGCTAAATTAATTTTTTTCATCATCTCATAATGTTTTTTTTCTTGAATATTTTGTAATAATGTATTGTTTATAGCCTGTGTATGATTACTTTATCATCAGTCGTCACCAATCTCAATTTATTTAAAATATTTATTGATATTTTGTATGATTTATAATCATTATTATTACAATTTGCCAGTATGTAAACAATTAAACCAAATGTTAGCCATTTTAATTCACATTGAGTTGTTTTTTTATTGATAGATTACGAATTAAGCAATTTCTATACATTTAAAATTTTTATTCTTTTTTTTTGTGTCTGTGTCTCATGTTTCGTTATTGAAATTCGGTTCTACTCTGGATTTCGAGCTATGATATTGTTTACATAGTTAAAGGCATCCTCGACAGTACAATTATTTTAAAAATTTTATAAAAGCTGATCCCTACAAAATCCTTTGCATAGAGATAAGAGTGCCGTTCAACTATGGAGTTACCATGAATAGGTCAATGTAATTTAATGTGTCTATTTTTATGCAATGAGAATTTAAAAAAAAAATTATCAAGACGCAGAGAAGCTATTGATATTTTAACATGAAAAAATATTCTTTCAATCTACAGCAGATGGACGTGAGATAGAAAGTGTTTACATAGATATTCAAAATTTATTTTAGGAATTTGTAATTTATTTTACATATTTAATAACATTTTCAAAACCTTCTGTACTTTTAAAACTGTATCCTACATTATTCTCCAACAGCACATAGTTAAAAAGAATAAAATTTCAAATTGTATCAGAAGGAAGCAATGAAACACTTAAGTAATCTAAAAGCAAATACTTTAAGTTTTAACCATAAGATTAAATTTTTCCAATATTTTTTTATCTTGATTTTGAGAAGGTAAAAAAAAACAAAAGCAAACTAATAAATGTAGTGACACAGAATGTTAAGTTAATAGTTTATTTAAAAAAAATATTATGGTTGGAAAAGCATCAATATGTAACATGCTATCACAGAAAGCTTTGCAATCAAAACACCATTTATGTACAATTGATATTTACAGGTGAAGTAAATTGTAACAAAAATAATATACAAGTTAAAAATGAAGAATTCAAAAAAGTAAAAAAAATAACTTCAATCGATGTGATTCAGCAAAAATCTACCAGATATGTTAAAGAATTATTAATTTGAAAGAAATTATGCAAGATGTACATTTTTTCAAAACTTTAAAATAATGAATAGTAAAATGAAAATAAGCAGTAAATTTTCTTAATAATATAATAAATTATGTCCAATATCCTTATTCAAATCTATTTTTTTTCTAATGTAGGTCAAACAATTATGTAAAAGAAAATCCCACATTGTTTCTTCCATTTGAAATTCTAATAAATAATGCAAATAACAATACTATCCGAAACTAATGCCATTTACTGTATACAATGCAAATTATAAAAAAATATATTCACAAAAGTTGATAATTCAGTGGCAAAGATATTGATGGGTGTGATATCACCAAGGTCTCCACATGCTCTCTGGAGATATCTGATGAGCTTCGCTACCTTTCACGCAAAGGTTCAAAGCGCTACTGGGTGTTGAGGGCTGTTTGACCTCTGTCATTGATACCGTAGGGCTGGTGGTAATGGTTGTTGCCACAAAATGAACCGGATGGATCAGTGCACTGGGAATAGGGGAATATGGCTCATAGCCTCTGTAAGTGTAGATGGGTGTGTCTGGAATGAGAGGCGTGGTGTGAAGAAGTCCCGGGTGGTGCATCATGATAGGGGACCCACCGGACGTGGTGCAGGCTGTCACGGACAAAACTGGAGATGGGTATGGGCAATCTGAGGGCAGAGTGTATGTGGAAGTGACTGGCTCTCTGCTAAAGTCTGGTGTGACAGATTCGTATTTCAGCATTGACGAGCTGATGAGTTCTTTGGCCTGCCTCGTGTGGTAATCTTGAAAGTAGCTTTCCACTTCGCTGTTGAACCTGTCAGTCAGATTCTTACTCCTGTCCCTGACCACGTGAAATGATTCTGCAAGCGGCGTGGTGCAAGCGCGAGGCTGTGAGGTGGAGACTGGAGTGGTGCTGTGTGTTATGTTGTACTGCAACGCCGGTGTCGATGAACTGGTTGGGGATGGTACGAAGGCACCCCTAGGCTGTGGGGTATTGCTCTCACTCTGAGACATCCTGTCGTAAGTCGATGTCAAGAGATTGTCAGTTCCAGAGTGCTTTTCTGATGGTGATAAAGATGATGATGATGATGCAACATTGAGAAAAGCAGAGGGGAAATTTGAGTCATCGTTTTGTACAACTGACTCCATCCTCCTGGCTATGGCTCTCAAGTGATTCTGCAACTGAACTTTGACTTCCATCGGTACCAGTCGAGAGCTTTGGATGTAGCGGATTGATTCTTCAGCACAGGAGCTGAAACCCGATGCATATCGCACAGCCATTGCCTTTCTAGCAGACACAGTGCTGGACGTAGAAGTCTGTGAACCACCATAATCATGGCGCAACTTGGTCAAAACCTCCAGCGTCTTCTCTAATATTTCTGCTTTTTCCATTTTGTCTAAATCTGTGTCCTGCAATAATTTAAAAAAAAAAAACATTATTGTAAGAAGTTTAGTAAATGTGAAACTGATATTGTCAATCAAGAACAAGAATATCATTAAGAGGACTTATTGTTTCTCATATGACAGCAAGAAATTATAAATATCAATATTTATATTAATATTTTTTTAAAATCATATAAAGACCTCTATTTAAAATAAAGAGAATGCATTGCTGATTTTAGAGAAACATTTTCTTATATTTACCTTATCATTGTCACCTTCGCACACAAGGTTTCTAATCTGAACAAGGCAATTGTTAATTCTTGCTCTTCGTTTCTTTTCTGCAAGCAACTTTTTACCCTGCAAATACAAATAAATTATCTCAATAAATATATTGGGTGAAAATAATAAATGAAATGATAATAAAAGTATTACTTAAATAAATCATATTTTTTAATGTTATGTTTTTTTTTACTTTTTTAAACTATAAATTATACTAGTATTTAAAATTATTTAGTAGTTAAGATAAAAAGTATTAAAAACAAAATCACAATTAATTATATAAATTATTATAAATGAATTCATAGCCTTGAATTAATCTAAAACTAAAAAGTAAAATGTTACAGATAATCAAAATAAACTGTTTTATTTATAAGTATGTTGTGTTTACATTTTAACAGCTGTGTTGTTTATTCTTATACATGTACACTATTATGTGAAAAATGTGTTAGGGATGTTATTCTAACTCTAGAATAGATAAAAATTAAAAAATTTAGATTAAAATATATAAAAATGTATCTTTTGAAATTACCTTTCTGTGTGTTGGTCTAAAATTATCCAGTTCATGAGATTGACTGGTAGCTTCGCAGACATTTGTTGTATTATCCATCGTTCTATTGTAGTCAGGAAGCAAAACGAAAATAGGTGCAATAGCACAAACTAGTAGTAGCTAACACTGAACACAGAATAAATGGTCTCCGATTTTTGGCTTTAAACCAAATGAACATACAGTTTAGAAATAATGTAAGAGCATCTAGCAATGAATTCTGTAGCTCTACTAACGGAATGTTTAGATCTGATCGTCCATTCCGATACATGGTTCGTTTTATAGACATGACTTGCTTAGCCCCACGCCAAGTGTCACTGGGGACGAAGCTTCGCTGACACCGGAACAATGATTACGTTCCCATGCTGCGGACCAATCGGAGCGCTCCATTTACTATCGGCACGCGCCTATGCATACCGTCAGAGCAGATGTGGGACCTAAATGAGCGTCTGCACTCGGGGGCGAATATTTATTGCTTTTTTAATTGTATGATATCAGTGAGTCAAGGAACGCAACCATCCTGCGTTTTTCAGCGTGAGGGTAACACGATAAATTCCGTTATTATTCTTAGCGAAAATAAATGAAAATGGGCTGCCAACTGTTGCGTGTCAGTTTAAAAATAAACTTTAATATTTCCAAACACTGATAGCGATCAGCTGAAGCAAGATGCGATGTTTTAGTTCGTATAGGTTTATTCCTCTTATTACTGTTTGCAAGCCAATTATCATAAATATTTTTATTTCCTTTATTTCAGAATATAAACCAATAAAAAACTATACAAAAAATTAATAGGGTAACATTCTCTAATCTGTTTTTTTTTTTTTAATATTATTTTTTTTTACCGGCACTGTGGGATTTTTTTTTCGGAAATATACTTTTATTGAAAAAAAACAGAAAAACACATGTTTTAATATACGTTTAATTGGTGAATTATTATAGATTTCATATACATGATCCAGGGCCCCTGTCCTAATTCTATTAGATCTGGTGACAATAAGGGCCGAATAAATACTTAGGCTTATGGCACTCAAATATATAAAAGAGTCTGCCTTCAGTCTCAAAAGACATAAGAACGGCACTGCAGTGATTGTCTCAAAATATCAGAACATTGCCAAATAGAGAGCGGGAGCGCATTACCATACATTCGTATTTGAATTTAAAAGATTCTTTTTAAAAAAAAAAATATTTGTCTTGTTATGGAATTGTCAGGTTTTTTAGTGTAATAACAGAAAGGAAAATGGAAGTCCCCCACACTTTTAAAGAATTGCGACCCACTTAGATTAAAAAAAAATGTCGGTTTTGACAAAAAGCCTTTTGCAGACTTTATGCGATATCTTGGGGGCCTATGCTAAAGTACCTTTGTGGCAGGCCAGTAGCGTGGGGGGGCTGGGGGCCCCCCTCTGCTTGTTTGCTCTACTTAGTAACATTTATTTCCTGCCCCCTCCTGCTATTTCACGCTACGGGGCTGCTTTGTGGCCCTGATATAATAAGGTTATCTAAAAATTAGTTCTGGAATTGGTCCGTTTGGCAGTGGGTGCCCTAGTTTGCCTATCACTAACGCTGCTAAGTATGATGGTAGAATCACAAAATGCAACTTAGATAGCTGGTTCTATAAATAAAAAAAAAAGCCTTTGTGTACATTTAATACTAAAGAGCAATTTCTTTTTTTAAAACTATTATACAAGTTGCAGATTTTGTAATCAATCGATACAGTGGAAACATCCTGTGGTGTCATTTCAACCTCTCCCTTAAAATAAACCATTTTAACACCCCGCATCTGGTCACCTCCCACCTTCGACTCCCCATCAATTCACACCCGCGCAAGATGACCACCCTCTCTTGTCCTTTAAAACAAACTCTCGGAGAATGAGCACACTGCATCGTGCCACTCGTGATGGCCAGATTTCCCCCCCCCCCCCCCGTTGTTTCTCGGCCCGCGTTCTCTCTCGCGCACGGCCATTCATCCCTGACTCGCCCCATCTCTTTTCCTGGCATGACACGAGACGTAATGGAGGGCTGTATTGCGCGTGCTTCGCGGCTGCTGTAGGGGTGCGCCGTTGAAAAACAACAAAAAAAAAATTGATGACGATTCTATCACGTCTGCCGTGTCGTGACGAAAAGCAGATGGACAGATGTTGATCGCTGGTTAGAGATTATACAATTAAATTGGCGCTCATTTTGGCACAGAACCTCAGAAGAAAAAAAACCAAAAACAAAGCTTTTCTAACGGCTAAAAGTCATTAAAAAGAAATGGGATTAAAATTACTAATTGTAAGAAAAACTTTGATCAGAGGTTTATAACGCGAAATAATTATGAATAAATTAAGAAGATAAAAAAACAACAGGTAAAATAGATGGAGATGGTACATTTTACCTTTATAAACAAGAACTTGTAAACTAAACGTTTGTATTCATTTTACGACAATTTACACCCATATTCAAAGCTATATAAATATTTTCAGTCTCAAGTCTGTCTGCTGTAAATCGAAAGTAAGAATACTGTATCATGTTTAAATATTATTAATGACCTCTTGCCTTTAATCTCGATTCGATATATGTTGACCAAAAAAATTATCATAACATAAAATAAATAGACATATATAACTGCATTGGCATATACATGGTAACCTCAAGAGTGAACTATGGTCTGTCCAGGGTACAGTTAGTTCTAAATAATAGCCCCAACAAGAAATAACATTTAATGTTGTAAATCTAGAAATTTGATACAGCTGCGGTCAAATGTGGCTCATATAGCGTACGTGGTGCTCTTCGTAGAGCTTCATGCGGCCCCCATTTTATATTCTCATTATTACTATTATTTTACTTTGCTTTTTACTACCACAAAATTGTGTTATAGATGATTACGGCCTTGGATGTAGGGGATCCTAAGGCGAGTGTTGTTTGCGGGGCCCATGGTAAGTATTGTTTGCGGGGCCCATGGTAAGTGTTGTTTGCGGGGCCCATGGTAAGTATTGTTTAAGGGGGGGGGTCCATGGTAAGTGTTGTTTGCGGGGCCCATGGTAAGTGTTGTTTGCGGGGGGCCCATGGCAAGTGTTGTTTGCGGGTGGCCCATGGTAAGTGTTGTTTGCGGGGCCTAGGGTGAAAGTCCTATACGTGGCCTGGAACAAATGTTGAACTTTTTTTAGAGTTTATTAAACGGGAGGGGGGTCATCTATCTAAGGGTTATATCGTGTGCGGCAATTTTTTTATAACACTATTTTTTAATAATCAACCGATGACGATGAAAAAATGCCCCCCACCCACCCCCAAATATAAATGAGATAATTAGCGTCGTCTGCTTGAACAAACGTCGCTAAGAAATTTGCAATTCAATCAATATGTTTTCAGTGTATGCTGTTTTCTTGCTCCCTTCAAACATTTTTGATACTTAAAATAAGTTGTCATTGTTAAAATAAGTGCATTTTTGTTGAGACTGGTGGGGGGAAGGGGGTGGGGTGGGGGGGGGTAGAGTGGTGGCCTTGGGGAATGACTCTGACCTTTAAAACCGGCGTCATTATTAAGTCACTTTTCTGAGTTTTAAACCCCTGCTCGCGGTACCTTTTTATTTTTTTAAAAAGTACAAATAATCGCTACAATATTAATGTCATGTGATTTGACATAACTTCAGTCCAGGCCTCTCTCTCTCTCTCACTCACTCTCTCTCTCTCTCTCTCTCTCTCTCACTCTCTCTCTCTCTCACTCTCTCTCTCTCTCTCTCTCTCTCTCTCTCTCACACTCTCTCTCTCTTTCTCTCTCACACACACACACAGTCTCTCTCTCTCTCACTCTCACTCTCCCTCCCCCCAATCCCTCATCCCACCCGATGATGCAGTGGTTTATTTTTAGAAACGGCCGTCCGTGACACCCTCTCTATCATCACACCAACCTGGCACGACATGAGTTGTCCGCGCGATGAACAGATGATACCTGGCACTTGGTGAGTGTGTGGCAGAGGGAGGGAGGGAGTGTGTTTGGTGGACTGAAAGGGGGATGTGGGTGGATAAGGTCAAGATTGAAAATGGCCAGCGGTCAAGCTTAAAGGTGTGGGGCGTAGCTGTGGAGGCGTGGTCCATATGCTGTTTAGATAATGCGGGGGGGGGGGGGAAGAAAGGCACAACAGTTAATTGGGGGGGGGGGGGAATAGGTTCCCTGCCTTGGAGTAAAGAGTGACTTAACCATAGAGCTCTCCGGTCAGTCTTCGGGGGCAGTGAAGCAAAATGTTTTTAAAAAATACACTCATCCATTTAATAATTAGATAGACAGACAGATAGACAGATAGATAGATAGATAGATAGATAGATAGATAGACAGACAGACAGACAGACAGACAGACAGACAGACAGACAGACAGATAGATAGATAGATAGATAGATAGATAGATAGATAGATAGATAGATAGATAGATAGATAGATAGATAGATAGATAGATAGATAGATAGACAGACAGGCAGACAGACAGACAGACAGATAGATAGATAGATAGATAGATAGATAGATAGATAGATAGATAGATAGATAGATAGATAGATAGATAGATAGATAGATAGATAGATAGATAGATAGATAGATAGATAGATAGATAGATAGATAGATAGATAGATAGATAGATAGATAGATAGATAGATAGATAGATAGATAGATAGATAGATAGATAGATAGATAGATAGATAGATATGAACAAATTCACACATTTTAATGAAAGTCAACTTTTTTTTACATTAAAAAAAAACCGTGTGTATATATTTTTGTAATGTTTGAACCAATCTTTCAGTAATCGACGGGAGTGACTCCTTTTATAAGTATAGAGTGGAGAGGGTGTGTGTGATATTATCAGCTGTGCAGACTTTATGTACTGTTGACTTTTTCAAAATTGAAGTATTCTTTCTTGTGAAAAGTTATTTTTTTTTAATATAATTAAAAAAGGCGCCAAATTGCGGCTTGTCTAAAAAGGGGTGGGGGGAAGAAATGTATAATTTTGGTTCTGCTCATCAAGGGGAGGGGATGGTGGGGGGGGGGGGTAGGAGTTATTTTTATGTCGTCCAGCTTCGTTGCCCATCTGTGTTCGTATCGACATCAAGGTTGACCGCGTCGTAACAATGCGCGCGATTCTGAACTACTTTTTGGTAGAACAATCCCATTTTTTCGCGACTCCGTATGAGCCTGACACCTCGCCGGACATATATCCAGTATGACACGGCCTGCATAGTTGACCAGTCAGTGACCACTAACTGACCGGTATTCAGATATTTTTATTGTTGTTTAAAAATGTGGTTAATATTTATGACCTTTTCTTTTACTCTCCTTGTGAATTCGTCCATTTAAGTGCTCGCTCTGACACAATAGTGACCACTAGCTGACCACTCACGCCTGCTACCGGTCATCCTTAAAGTTTCGGGGCACGGGATTGTTTCGCACGGTTAAAATATTGCATGACACGACTTTTACACCTTTCGCGAAAATCTGGTGTACGGTAACGGCTGACACGGATTATGTTGTGGTCAGTAACTGACCGCTGGTCATTTGGTTGCAGATTTTTACGTGTTACCGAGAAGTAACACACACGGAAAAGTGTTCGAGAAAGAAAAATGCGAGCCAACGGATTATCATGACACATTGATATGTGGTTGGGGGGGGGGGGGGTCAGCAGGTGATGCTGTGGTCAGTTCATTAAGAAAGTCAACTTGCCGGACGTAATGGTCCGACCATTAGACAAAGAAGATACTGACCTCTCTCATGTTTCCTTTTTTTTTTGTTTCCTATTTCATTTTGATTTTTCTGCAATGTTATCATGTAATTGTTCATATGTTTTATTAGTGTAAGTTGTAATGGAGGAAACAAAATGAAACATTCTATGAATCGTGTCGGCCCATTGCTTTGGCGAACTAGATGAAGGCCTAGGCTTTGTGCCTAGGGCCTACGGACTTTTTTTCAAGGGCCCACGAAAGCCAGAACATAAAGTGAAAACAAGTTCAGAATGCCAATAAAATTTAATAATGTTTGTATTACATTAACTATATATAACCGTATGAGATGAGCACGTCAAGCTTCAGATCTGTAAATTACAGTATGTTAACTTTTCGGCTCTTTGTCTTAGCAAAGTCACATATGACGCCCTCAAAAGTTTATTTAGATTTCAAATCGCAAAGAAGTGCGGGGGTGCATTCTTGAAAAATATTAAAAAATGAAGATGGGGAGGGCGTACGACTTTGAAAGTGCCTATGGCCTACGATGACCTTAAAACGGCCCTGTATCAAACTACTGCTTTTTAAGTACTGTCGAGTTACTAATAATTATTATCACGCATTCAAATAATTGTGTTTTTTTTTTTTTTACGATAGTCATTATGTATCTAGACGATTGGTTATTTGGCACCCAGAGAACTAACAAAAAAAAAAAAATACCAGACAGCAACTCTGTTCCCGTTGTCTCTCTCTCTCCCCCCCCCCCCCCGAACTCCCCCCCCCCACCTACACACGACTATAAGAAATAAAAAATATATGGTTTTAATGAAGAGTATTTTGCTGTTAAGAATTTATTTTTTATTACTGAGTTTTATTTATTATTGATTAATGTAACCTTTTCCCATGATGTATATACTTTTTTTTTAATGGGGAAGTTTATTTTAATTTTTCAGAAATTAGACATTATTTCGTTTTCAGATAATACAATTATTTAAAAAAAAAATTGAGTACAACATTGATATCAAGAATTCGTTTGAAACATGAATTTTATTTTTTGACAGGTAAACTTTTCCAAACCTGTTTAACCCAACCACAACAAAATATTTTTTTTTATTTTTAAATTGAAATAAAAATGTTAAAAGTTGAATAAAATTGACAAATTGAACGAAGTAAAATCATAACGAGAAGACCCGCTATATAGAAATCTATATTCTAATATAGAGCAGTCGGACAGTCGATACAGTTGTGGCAACGAATGACCAAAAGTAGATTCATTACATTGACCAATGGCTAGCAGGAGGTTTCAACTCTTTTTTTTTGGTCTATATTGTATATATATATATATATATATATATATATATATATATATATATTTATATATATATATATATATACTGTAGAGAAAGGTTCATAGTGAACTTGGTAAAAGGAAAGGGGCGGAGGGGAATACTCACTCTACCCAGTGACGTAACGAACTTAACTCGCGCCCGGGGCATATAATACCGTTATTTAGCAAAAAGAGATTGATCATATGCTGACAACACACAGAGTATACCCACATTTCACTAGAGGGCTTATGGGATTGGAGAGGAGTAATATTTTTTCCCCTCCAATTCATGTAATTGTACGAGATATTAATTATATCGATGTATCGATGTAACATCCATCAGGTTTGCCATCAATCAAAATCAATTATTATTTTTTTTTTATTATTTTTTTTTTATTTTCTCGAACTGTAAATTGTGTCTTTATCTTATCCCAAAGGGTGGGCAAACTTTTTTTTTGAATCGCGGACCACACTGGGTTTCCCTAAAAATTTAACATGCACGCCGGACGAGGTGCAGATGATGGGTGCAGTGTTGATGTTTTCTCTGAAGTAAAATGAAATGTTAGGTGTCATAACATAACAGGCTTTAAGAGATGTGTGATTCACTGTGAAACAAGAGGCGAGCCGTGGGGGAAGGGATTAAACAGTTCTGTGGGCCGTACTTTGCCCATGTCAGATCTATCCCGTCTACCCATTCTATCTATCTATCTATCTATCTATCTATCTATCTATCTATCTATCTATCTATCTATCTATCTATCTATCTATCTATCTATCTATCTATCTATCTATCTATCTATCTATCTATCTATCTATCTATCTATCTATCTATCTATCTATCTATCTATCTATCTATCTATCTAAATACAGCTGCCTGTCTAACGACAGTAATTTGTCGATGTATAAAAAAAGATTTCTGGTTTATCGAACAAAGTCGTCAAGCCACCACCGCTACTACTGACATGTCATCACGTTCAAAACTAAGTGGGGTGGCGTGTATTCGGGGGGAAAAAGGGAGAGGGGGGGTCATTTATCCCTATGACCACTGACCAGTACTATAATCAAGAAAAGCTCTTTTTTTTTTCATTCTTCTGCATCC
>JAGDYQ010000032.1:4323364-4358364 GCA_021962125.1 Bulinus truncatus | reverse complement strand
AAAAATGTCTTCCCGCTATCAATTGTCGTATCAGTCCAACATTTCATTGACAGTAAAAAATGTCTTCCCGCTATCAATTGTCGTATCAGTCCAACATTTCATTGACAGTAAAAAATGTCTTCCTGCTATCAATTGTCGTATCAGTCCAACATTTCATTGACAGTAAAAAATGTCTTCCCGCTATCAATTGTCGTATCAGTCCAACATTTCATTGACAGTAAAAAATGTCTTCCCGCTATCAATTGTCGTATCAGTCCAACATTTCATTGACAGTAAAAAATGTCTTCCCGCAACCCCGTCACCATTTTTAACCCCCCCCCCCAACCAACCCTAAAAATAATATTTTTTTTTAAAGATGTTTAGATATATGGACGTGTCAAGATAAATAAAATCCAGACATCAAATTGTCAGGAATTTAAAAAAAAAAATAAACAGAATAAATAATTCACTTATTTTTTTTTTCTTTCCAAGTTTTCTACGCTTGGCGGACTCAGTTTTATTTTGTTTTCACGCTTCACAAATATCGTCTGCTTTCTTTATAACCCAAATGCCATTAAGTGACCATTAAAAAAAGCATTGGTCCCCTCACCCCAAACCCATACGGTTTGACTGCCCCCCTCCTCCCACCCCTTCCCCCACACCTGACCGCGCCATCACAACAACTATCCTTCCGCATTTCTTCTATTTTCGCCAACTCAACCATTGAAATCATTTCTCCCATACACGACACCAGTTAAGCCACGTTAATGGTGTCTGATATAGTCCCGTTACAAGTGGAGAGAATTCTTTTACTATATATATATATATATATATATATATATATATATATATATATATATATATATATATATATTTACACTCTGATATTGACTGTTTCACTTTTTTTTTTTATTTTACATGAATCGCAAACAATAAAGTTTTAAAAACATCTCCCCCACCCCATTGTTATGTATCTTTCCGCTTTCAAAAAAAAATATATATATATGCATATTAAAATAAAAGTGGCATAGTCTTGACACCAGCGTCATAACGCTTGTCCACAAGAACATGTCCACGCTTATTCTTTTTTTTTTTTTAAGCAAGTCAGGTGTGGGGGAGGGGGTTAATAATAGCACAGTAGGCAGGGACACACGCACACACACATTTACTATAAACATATACACAGATATTACCATGTCAAATCTATTTTTTCCCACACTTGTCGCGGAATTTTGGACGCTTGATTGAAGGAGACGTTAGCGAGTGTTGGGTGGGAACTAGAGAGAGAGAGAGAGAGAAAAAGGCGACTGGCGAGACGAGACGAGAGAGAGGCTGGAGGTTGTGTTGTTATTTTTTTCTTCCCCCCTCAAGCCACAATGGTTACAGCGGTGTAAGAGAATGGCTGCTTTTTTGAGGCAGGTGTTACCGTTGTGGGGACACACACACACACACGGACAAGAGGGGATAAAACTGGGTCACAGGCATAATACATAGAAGGAGAGGAGGGGATAGAATACTAGGACATAACTGGGTCATAACATGTTGTGACAGCTCACTGTTAGGCATGTACTCGTATCACTTCTGCTGATTTCAACTATCACGTGACAAGATTATTGCAGAAAAACAGCAATAACAAAAAAAAAACAATGTTATTAGAAATATAATAAGTTATAAAATTAGTTATATAATTTGTTATATAATTATTTATGTAATTAGTTATATTAATAAAGATTATATGAGTCTTACTAAAGGGAAAGTATGAGATGTTTACCTCTTAGATCTGACATGGGCCAAGGGCGGCCCATTGTGATGTCTGGAGCGGCTCGCGCGAGCTATCTCTCGCCGCTCATTTACATTTATAAAATTCAGTTTAAATCATTTCACGTCTGCCTGTGTGTTCTTAGTCGGCCAATCTGTCGGCATGAGGTCCAAAAAAAAAAAAGGTTTTCTCACCACTCTCTTTGACCCTATAAACAAATGACACCCCCATGGCCAAGAGTGCATAGGTCACGGTGGCTCCACGCAGAGGCGCAACTAGACCAAACTTTCAGGGAGGGCGGGGGGGGGGTAAAAAATCACTTGTATTAAAAAAATCACATTATGTATATATTTGTATTTTATTTTAAGCAAATTTTTGGTCTAATCTTTTAATTTTTTTTTTATTTCGGAGGGAGCAAATGCCACCCCCTCGCCTAGTTGCGCCACTGGCTCCACGTAAGACATAGGGATGTGACTGAACACGCCGGGAGTTGAGCCCGTAGCTCACAACATACAGATCCGACTCACTACCTTATCGCTCAGAGTGGGGGGAAAGGCCTGGTATTTGTTTACAGTGCCGAACCTAGTGATTCGGGGGTCCGCGGGGGGGGGCTTGGCCTCTTTGGGGGCCCCTGCATTTTGACATTCGGCACCACATTAATATTTAATGTAAAAAAATAATTGGTGCCAGGGGTTTTTTTGCCATGTAGCGCTCCGGATCTGCGATCCGGCACCTCTGAAATGCAACCCGGCACCTCAAAATAACGATCCGGCAGCTAGAAGTTGCGATCCGGCACCTAATTTGTTAGTACCGGGTCTTATAAAACAGTTAAAACTATATGTTGGACAAACATCAATTCAAAACATCCAGTTATTCTAGCAACAAGAGAACCAATGATTATCACGCGAACAGTGCGTGATACAGTTCATTCAAGGCTCTCTTGTGTCATTAGACTTAAATAGGTCAATGTGTGATTGCAGAAGAAAGCGAGCGAAGATGATGAGCTTTCCAACGATACCAGACTCGATTCCGTACTACCGGTACATTTTTTAGAATCGCCGGTTTGAAATGGTGTTTTTTTTTCCCATCTCGAGAAAAAAACACGTACCCCTACCCCCTTCAGAATTTTTTTTTGAATATAAAACATAATATAAAGGTATATTTATGACTTTACCAAACGGTTCCTGAGATATTTTTCTACAAGAAACTATCATAATTGAAAAATCGACATTTTGAGACATTTTGACCAGTGGAGTACCTTAATAATCTGTATTTTCGCTCACGGGCTATTGTATTGTCAACACGTTGGATTGTTTACACTCACCGAAATTAGAGCAGCATCATGAAAAGAAATCGCTCATTAAAATCATCTACAATTCATACTATCTTCAAACGAAGGCGTGCTAAGTAAGTGTTTCCTACATTTTCTGTGAAATAATTTTAAGTGGACCATTTTCTATTCTCATTGATGAGAGTACGAGTTTGAGTCAAAAGTCATGCCTGATAGTGTACATTAGATGTACAGTCCAACCAGGAATTGAACCCACAACTGTTTTTTTAGACTTGTTCGAATTGAATTGCTTAGATGCTGAAGGGATCTGTGATCTGTGGCATGTTTATTGGGGCATGGGTTTACTGATGAAGTGCTGCAGGGGAGATGGCTGGGTCTAGCTACAGATGGCGCTTCTGTGATGTTGGGTAGGAAGGCTGGAGTGTATGCAAGACTGAAAGCCAAATATCCAAATATTATCAGTTGGCATTGCTTCAATCACAGATTGGAGCTTTCAGTGAATGACTGTGTTAAGGCCTGTACAGAACTTAATCATTTTAAAATTTTTATGCAAAAACTGTACATAATATATAGTGCTTCGCCAAAAAATAGGCGTGCATTGGAAGAATGCGCCATGGAGGTAGGGGTTCAGTTGTTGAAAATAGGGAGGGTACTGGATGTTCGCTGGGTTGCATCTAGTTTCCGTGCAGTGAAAGCTGTATGGAATTCTTATGCAGCTCTGTATAATCACTTTTCAAAAGCCTCAGTTGCTCAAAATTTGGACAGTAACGAGAGAGCACAATATAAGGGAATGGCAAATAAATTATCTTCATCTAGTTTTTTGTTAAACCTTGGCCTTATGTATGATTCCTTGCAGGAATTAAGTGATTTGTCTGAGAGTCTACAAGCTGACGGGATGAACATTAACAAGGCCAACCGTTTGATTTTGAGACAAATTGAAGTTTTTATAAGCAGAAAAGTAAATGATGGAGCACACTACAAATTAGCTTGTGAATCTGCAGAGTTGGGCACTCATAATAATGTTCCAATTTCTCAAATTGTTTCAAAATCAGATAAGGAAATAAATAAATGTCAGTATTACCAGTCGTTGGTAGATTCACTAACTTGCAGACTGCTACCTGAGGGGGAAAGGTTTGTGACACATTGCACTATTGTGCTCGACTATAATACCTGGCCTAATGACATCCTTCCAGAATACGGGGAAGCAGAATTTAAGGATATCTGCAAGACATTTTTGGTACCTTATTCTGGCCAACTGAAACAACAATATAGAGATTATAAGGACTCCCAGGGACAGCATAAACCTGGCCCTCTGCTGGCTCAGGTGATGGGTGCTGTGCACTCGTTGCCAATAAGCACTGCTGAGTGTGAGAGGGGGTTTAGTAAAATGAATTTGATATGTACCCCTCTGAGAACAGCATTGAGTGTCAGTCATATGGCATCTCTTATGTTCATTTCAATTGTAGGTCCCCCACTGCCTAGTTGGAATCCTATAGAATATGTAAAATCCTGGATAGCAAATGGCAGGCATGCATCTACTGATGCTGGTAAAGTAAGAAACAAAGACAGTACACTAATATCTGCAGGCCAGGCTGCAATTTGGAAATGTTTCTAAATTTATATATGCCATTAAATGTAAATATATTTTGTAGATGTTTACCGTGTATGTAATAACTTAATAAGTGACCAAATATTTATATTCTAATCGCAAATTAATGCCATAATTTTTATAAACTGTCAACAAAGTTTATATAGAATAACAATTTTAAATTGCTAGTCTTGTGTACTGCATGAATATACTTTACAAAAGTTTAAATTAGTAGCTTTTCATTAGGACTTGTGTTGTGTATTTGCCTACTAGTCTGTTTTATTTTCTATTATTCCATCAAATAATTTTTTGGTATATCATATTGTTGCTAAGATTTGTAAGTGGTAAATAAAAAATACTTAACCTGTTATAATTAATAAAATTTATCTATTCTGGTACATTTTGTTGTTGCTAATGTAAGTTGCTCAATTGCATAATTGCAACCAAACAAGTAGAATTGTAGACTAACTTAAATTAGGCTTATTTTGAAAATAACAATTATGTTGCGTATCTACGCATCAAAAATGCGTACAAGCAAAATTCGCAGAAGCGCGCGGAGTGGAATAACCGCTACCAAATAGTTTTCTTCATTTGGTAAAAAGTTAAAAACTTCAGAGCAAAATTTAGAGACCCACCACCTCTTATTGAGCAAAAAAAACCCCTGATTGGTGCCCACCTCAAGCTGGGTCCCTGGGGACTTTTGAATTAGGATACCCCCTCCCCACCCTAGGTACGCCTCTGTTTGTATAGGTACTTGTTGTTGTGTCATTATTATTACTTTTGTGGAAGAAAAAAAAAAGAAAACTCAGTTAATAATGAGAGAGAGAGAGAGAGAGAGAGAGAGAGAGAGAGAGAGAGAAAGAGAGAGAGAGAGAGAGAGAGAGAAAGAGAGAAAAGATATCTCGTGAATGACTAGATCGGGGGGGCGGGCAACCATTTTAAGCCGCGGGCCAGATTGGGTTCGTAAATTTGGTCGGTGGGCCGCACCAAGAGAACATGAGGATGAAGTAATATAAATGAAAGGTCAAAAGGTTAAAGTCATAACATAAAACAATAGCGCTGTGCTTCACTCTGAAACGAGGGACGGGTCTGATTAAACAGTCCAGCCACGGGCCGGAATAGGCCCACGGGCAGTAATTTACCCCATAGCTGGACTAGCTTACACTCTGTAGCTTAGCTTAAAATCTCAAAACACGTTATTGGGTTTTCCCCAAATAATCTTTCTTAGAAACTGACGTTCCTTAATCAATTCATTTAAATACGTTGTTAATGTTAATTTTTTTTTTTAATTTTAGATTTCAAAATAATCAAAGTTAATAAATTTTCAATATTTTCCCATGGATCATTTGACTTTTGTCCTATCCGAAGTTATTTCTCTTCAAATCCACCCCCCCCCCCTTTTTTTTCCCCTTTTTATTTCCTATTTTTTGTTATCAGTTCTACAAGTTTCAGCACGATACCAACACAGCCATCCCCTTTAAGATCTGTCGTCGCACCTCTCTTCCTCCCTCCACACCCCATCTCTCCATTATGCGTTATCTTCATTGTGTCCCCTTATATTTCGGTCAACGCACCAAAAACATGTCAAGCCAGGTAACTCTTACTCCTCTCAGTTATCTTCTCTTTGGCACACAGCGTCATTTACCTCCCCCTTTTTTTGAGTGTCACAGACTCGTTGTATGATATTAAGACGTCAGAACAAAAAAAAAAATGAAATATGATACTTCAGCGCGCTCGCGAATAAACAAAAGAGATCTAAGGCCCGCAACACGATAATGTTACCGTGGATCACTTGAACATTTAGGAAGGGGAGATGTTCATCATTTTTTTCCCGCGCCCGCCCTCCCCCCATCGAGGAATGACGACATAGCGTGACGGAGTGACAACTAGAAGATGACACTGAAAAGGCGTCACTCTATCAATCGTGTTGTCTTGTCTTCTTAAATTAGACGGGGGGGGGGGGGGGGAGAAGTGCCATATTTTGAATGACCTCTGAGAACATTGTATTTTTTTAAAAAGTATGAAAATGTAATAAAGTTCCCTGTGACATCAGAGCCGCAGCTAGCAATTGTTGCGCCCTGTGCGATTTACATTCTTTCGGCGCCCCATCCTAGTTCGGCGCCCTGTGCGATTTACATTCTTTCGGCGCCCCATCCTAGTTCGGCGCCCTGTGCGATTTACATTCTTTCGGCGCCCCATCCTAGTTCGGCGCCCTGTGCGATTTACATTCTTTCGGCGCCCCATCCTAGTTCGGCGCCCCCCCACAAATATGACGCCATTTAATCCTGGCGGCCACCAATCACGGCCACCTTGAACAAATTAGATAGATCAAGATGGCCGCGCACCGACAAGCGTTTAGACTGTCAATCTTCGTGGCTGACGAGGGCTTGGCCTCTTTTGGAACCCCTGCATTTTGACCTTCGACACCATAACATGAGATAATGTTTTTATTATCTAATGTAAAACAACATTTTTTGCCCACCCCCTTAAGCTGGGGCCCGGGGGCACTTTGAAATTTGGAATCCCCCCCACCCCCACCGTAGGTACGCATTTGGGGCACAGGCGCAGAATGCACATTAAAAACACATCAAAATAACAATCTAGTGTTTAAAATTGTATAAAAATTTTAAATGAAAAAAACTATTTTTTTTTTTTGAATTATAATTGTACTAAATAGTCATACAAATACATGAGCGCCGGTACTAAAAAACTTCTTTTAATTAATTTATGACGTCCACGCTTTATATTATTATCATTATCTCTGTGGTCAAGCATTATACCAAATGAATATATCACACGACTCGTTGTATTTGCTTAATAAAAAGAGTTTTATTTTTTTTTTGTTTCAATTATTATTGTTATTGATTTCAAACTTTGTTATACCATTTATTTACAGGTAGCTGCAACAGGTTGCGCAAGGCTGCACTAGGGTTGTGGGGAGGTGAAGGGTTGGAGTTGGGAAAGGTGAGGCGAGAGGGTGAAGCAGCACAATGAGCCAATCCCCCCCTCCCACCCCTTTTTTTTCTCTCTCTCCTCTCACGCGCGCGCACCTGTTCCTGACCGGGCGTGGAAAGTGTCAGGGTATGGCGTTGGTCGCGAGTCATGTGTACTACAGGTATGTGATCGGGGGGGCGGGGAGAGGTGAAGGACACACCCTGTGCGTGGGAGCGTACCTAGTAGACGGGATTTAAGGGAGGGGGTGGGCGAGTTGATGCATGAACGCGCTTGATTCTGTATTTGTAGGTGGTTGTATTCAAACAATAAAAAATAAAAAAAAAAACCCGGGTTTTACAGTTTTTGTTGAGAGAGTTTATTGTGGCAGGTGAAATGTGAACTTTTAGCATTTTTTTACTCCAGATTTTCTCATGCCTCCCTACCCCCCCCCTCTCTCTCTCCCTCTCTCTCTCTCTCTTCCCCTCTCTCTCTTTCTTCCTCTCTCTCTCTCTCTATATATATATATATATTTAGTAACTGAGAAAGAATTACGCAATGGTGTAACTGGCGCTTTATGGCTCCTATGGCCCCGGGGGGGGGGCGAGTCTAAAAATGCTTGGACAAAAGCTACTTAACCAGGGCAGATGGCGCCCTGTGGCTGGCCAGAAATAAGCGCGGATCGCCCATTGCACCCCCCGCCCCCCACCCCACTTACGCAACTGCTTTCATACACGGTGTTTTAAATGTATCGAGGGAAAAATTTTGTGTGTGTGTTTGTTTTGTAAATTTTATTTCAACACACTGTGAAACTAATTTCGCTTAGCAACACTCTCTCTGTGTCATGTCAGTGGTTCTGAAGCTTTGTTCCGTTGGCGATTCGCCAGTGACAAGGATATAACAATAAATTTTTTTCTTCTTTTTTCAAAGAAAGAAAAGTTAAAGTGAAATGTAATAAATTATCGATTTAGTAGCAATTATCTTTTTTTTAAATTTATTTAAATTTTGTTATAGCGATATATAGATAGATAGATAGATAGTTTGATAGATTAGGTAGATAGATAGATTAGATAGATAGATTAGATAGATAGATAGATAGATAGATAGATAGATAGATAGATAGATAGATAGATAGATAGATAGATAGATAGATAGATAGATAGATAGATAGATAGATAGATAGATAGATAGATAGATAGATAGATAGATAGATAGATAGATAGATAGATAGATAGATAGATAGATAGGCTGAGCGGATCGGGACACACAGTATGAGGACCATTGCTCCATCTCTTAATTTTTTTCTTCTATTTATATTTTTTCAAGTCCCTGTAAGGATGAAATGTTTATCTCTTAGATCCTATAATTTTTTTGAAGTGGTCGTTTTTTCATCCACATCATAGTTGATGATGCAAAGGCCATGGAGGCACCACGGGGAAACATATGCAGGTGGCTGTGACTCGCCGGAAGTTCGAGCCTCGTAACCCACAGCATGCTAGTCGTACTGTAGCATGAAGACCCGCCAAAAAGTCTGAGAAACATTGATCTATAGTGACCGGTATCTTCTGGGATTTAACCTCGTGGTTTGTGTATTCGTGGGTCTGTGTGTGTGTTTGTGTTTGTGTGTGGGATTGGATGGGGAGATCGATGTCTGCTAATGAATTGTGCCTTTTGTAATGTAAACTGTCGCCTGAAGTCACGTCACGTGTGTGCATCTATAATCTATGGATGAGATGATTAACCGTTTATGAAAGTGTCAGAGTGAGTTTCACAACTCATTATTGGCCTTTACATGCATAATATATATATATATATATATATATATATATATATATATATATATATATATAAATATAAGAGCGATTTGGGCTCTGCGTTAAATCGAAAGTAAAGAATTAATACAACAGTTTAAAATACAATCATGAAAAAAATCGGGTCTGCCCGAAACCAAAAAAAAAAACCCAGCCTACCTATCTAGCCTAAGGGGATGTAACTCTATCTAAAGGTTTGGCAGGGTACAGCTAGTACAATATGTATTTTTTATTGCGTCTTTCAATTACAGTAATCGAACCGATTTTATATGTTTGTTAAGATAACTGGCTGTCAGTCAAATTCAATTTAAAACGAAACGATATATAATTATATTCAAACACAGTTTTGGATTTTAAACGTTTTTAAACTGTAAAAAGTATAGTTCCATTATAGGTCACCGCTGTAAATGAAGTATAGATTTAAAATGATTCATCTGTTTCCGTAACCTCGGCATATAAATGGATTCGGTGATCAGCATTTACTTCGCCAACTTAAGTCAGGTACCCAGTCAAAGCTTGGCGGAATTTCGTCGGACTTAAATATTCAACTTTCACCAGGACGTGGATGAGTTCTCTTGGTTCTTCCCTAAGATCGAACCCAAGACTCTCAGGTCGACAGTCAAACATCTACACCACTCTGCCACCCGTGCCACTAAAATGACGTATTTGTTCTGAAAGGATTGTTTTGTATTACGTGGATTTTAAATTAATTTTAAGATTTTGACTTAAATATGATTGGTATGTTTCTGCAGCCTCAGAATTTTATGATATTGTATGACCAGTATAAAATAGCGCTGGTAAGTTTAGAGAAAATATATGTGTGTGAAGTCCCTGTAAGGATGAGATGAAATCTCTTAGATCCTATAAACCACTAATTGGACGGTTTTTATGGTGCCTTTCTTTCATACCCCCCGCCATAGCCGATAGTGCAATGGCCATGGAAGCACCACGGGAGATATATCGGAAACTTGAGCCAATACCTGAAAAAATATCCTTGGTCCTCACCGGAGATCGAACCTGGTACCTTCAGGACGCACGACCGTCAGTCCGTGAGATAGTACAGGAACTTTTAACCAATCGAATTTTGCATTATTTGAATAATGTAACCGAAAGCAGAAACAAATAAAACGCAAAAAAAAAACTGTGTCAATTTTATTGAACTGTTTTTATACTTAGTTTTATTAGTTTATGCCATAACAATCATTTAAAAAAAAAAATTTAAACTGTATCATGAAGTATTTAGAACTTTCCTATAATGTTCTATTATTATATTAAATCTTAGGCAATACATGCATAAGATGCTATATTATTTAATACTATATATATATATATGTGTGTGTGTGTGTGTGTGTGTGTGTGTAAAAGAGGCAAAAAATAAAGGGAGTTGGCTTATTGGATTTGCTTTGCTTTTCGTTCACATGGGTCGTATTTTCATTTCCACGGAGTCCAGTGAATCGTAGTCCGTGGTTAGGGTTTCCCAGATGACCCCATGGCCAAAGGTTTTGTCGTTGAAAATATCATTGAGGTTGGCTCGGTGGCAGTCGAAATACCACCATCCGGATTGGTAGTTTTTGGAGCAGTGATGTCCAGATATGTCATTGTCCCTGTCCGGGGTACTGAACTGGCGACCGTTGTGGCCACTCAGCATGTTGTCCACGTTGCCGGTGACGAACGTCCCATAATGCAGCTTGTAGTTCCCGCTCTCGGCGCCGATTTCGAAGTCGCTGTATAGGGCGTAGTAGGGCCTGGATTGGTACACCATGTCGATTCTCAACTCGTACCGCCCCTGAAAATATTGGTGTGGCAAATAAATAGGCCAATCTATCTATGTATCTATCTATGTATCTATGTATCTATCTATGTATCTATGTATCTATGTATCTATGTATCTATCTATCTATCTATCTATCTATCTATCTATCTATCTATCTATCTATCTATCTATCTATCTCTCTGACTGTCTGTCTGTCTGTCTGTCTCTCTTTCTCTCTTTCTCTCTCTCTCTCTCTCTCTCTCTCTCTCTCTCTCTCTCTCTGAGTTAAGTATAGTTTCTCAGTTCATGTAAATATTTATTAAAATTCTAATGGTCAAACAAGCGCGGGCGCCGAAATCGTTTATAGGTTTGATTTATCTGTTATTTATTTATTTTGAAATTTTCATAGAATGCAGTTTAATGACATCGATTAAAAAATAATTTGTTTTATTTCACAACGTAGGCAAACTAACTCCAGAATATTTGGACGCTATATTTTTTTTTTTAAATCTACAGTTTTGAATAGTTTTTGCGGTTTTCAAATATGAAACCCAAAAGCCAAAATGTGTACTAATTCTATTTAAATTTTTTTGTTTGTTTTGTATTTCTGCAATATATTGCATCTTTCAATAGTAATAAAATCATGTTTATATTTACAGTTTTGGTAATCTGGTGAAGATTTTAATTTCCAAGCCAATAATCTTCACAAACTTGTCCAAAGCCGTTTTTGTACGCGTTCCAGGTTCTGTCATAGCTTGTGTCCTTATTCACTCGTCTCTGATTCAAAGAAAAGGGCCATAAATAAATGATGATATATCAAAAAGTAAAAAAAAAATGATTAATATGGACTTAATTGTAAAAAAAATATTTGCTCATACTTAGATTAAACAAAATATTCTTTAGAAATCGTATTGATTAGATAATAGCGTCGAAATGGATAATAATATTTGCAAAAAGTCTTTAATCTATATAAATAAAAGCGATTTGGGTTCTGCGTTAAATCGAAAGTAAAGAATTAATACAACAGTATTCCAATTTAAAATACATTCATGAAAAAAATCGGATCTGCCCGAAAACAAAAAATAACCTAGCCTACCGATCAAGCCTAAGGGGATATAACTCTGGGCAAAGGTTTTGGAAGGGTACAGCTGGTATGTTTATATTTTGTCATTTCATTATTACAAGTAATAACACTTGGCGCTCACATGTTTATTTGGTCAATTTTAATATTAAATAAAATATTGGTCAATTTAACAGCAACCGAAATTTAAGTTAAAAACAACATTAAAACAAAAAACACAAAAACAAAATCATGCCACAATTTTTATTAGAAGTTTCTGCAACATGGTGGTGTTAAAGGTGTTGGACAGAGGTTATATGGTGTTGGTGTTAAAGGTGTTGGACAGAGGTTATATGGTGTTGGTGTTAAAGGTGTTGGACAGAGGTTACATGGTGGTGGTGTTAAAGGTGTTGGACAGAGGTTATATGATGGTGGTGTTAAAGGTGTTGGACAGAGGTTATATGGTGGTGGTGGTGTTAAAGGTGTTGGACATAAGTTACATGGTGGTGGGGTTAAAGGTGTTGGACAGAGGTAATATGGTGGTGTTGTTAAAGGTGTTGGACAGAGGTTTACATGGTGGTGGTGTTAAAGGTGTTGGACATAAGTTACAGGGTGGTGGTGTTAAAGGTGTTGGACAGAGGTTATATGGTGGTGTTGTTAAAGGTGTTGGACAGAGGTTATATGGTGGTGTTGTTAAAGGTGTTGGATAGAGGTTTACATGGTGGTGGTGTTAAAGGTGTTGGACAGAGGTTATATGGTGGTGTTGTTAAAGGTGTTGGACAGAGGTTTACATGGTGGTGGTGTTAAAGGTGTTGGACAGAGGTTATATGGTGGTGTTGTTAAAGGTGTTGGACAGAGGTTATATGGTGGCGGTGTTAAAGGTACTGGGCAGAAGTTACATGGTGGTGGCGTTAAAGGTACTGGGCAGAAGTTACATGGTGGTGGCGTTAAAGGTACTGGGCAGAAGTTACATGGTGGTGGGGTTAAAGGTGTTGGACAGAAGTTACAAGATAGTGGTGTCAAAATTAAGAACACAAGCTACAAGATGGTTGTGTTATAGCTATAAACATAGGCTACATGACGGTTTTGTTAAAAATCACCAAATATCGGGATAAAAAATAATTACCTGGAAAATGATCCACCCCCACCGTCTGTCTCTGTGTCACACAGATAGTTTAGTCTGTGAATTTTGGAGTAGACATGAATACGGTTATAGAACCCTTTCAGGTCTCGATTACATTCCCTGACCTGTGACAAAAAAACGATTGGGAAAATAAGTGGATGTTAGTCAATAGAATTACAGCTATAAAGTAATTAAAAAAAAAAACTGCTGCCAACTTTATTAACTGTTCTCCTGATTTTATCTAAACTTGTGAAGTCTATTTGAGGATTTTTCTGTATAAGGTCAACATGTCATGGATATACACAGGGCTATGGTTTGTCGCGGGTTTTAATTTTTAGAAGTTGTACATGGGGCAATGCGATTAATCTGTGAAGTCGCTGTATGCGTGGAATTAGTATCTCTCATATCCTACTAGTCGTCCCGCGTCGTAATACGCCGCCTTATCAATCAATACAAACAATACCAAGCTTGCTGTGATCCATCTTGACCCACTTTAAACAACACGCTTTCTGTGATCCAGCCCTCCCGTCTCCACATTATTTTTTTAGATTCCCATCACAGCAAAGAATGCATCGGCCTAGGAGGCACCACGGTGGACATAGACAGAGTGGGGAACTCCCCATTCTGACTTGAAAATAATCTCCCTTGGCTCTTCTCCCCGTATATCAATCCCAGGTGGACAGTCTCGCGATTGACGCCGATCTGGGAAGACCATGTCACAATGACATGTTTAATCTATAATTTCCTGTTAATCACTAGAACCGGTTGTGCAATGGCCACGAAGGTACCACGGTTGTCATAGCGGTAGCTTTCACCATGACCCGAAAATTCCCTTCGTTTTCACCGGAGATCGAACCCTGGACCCTCAGGTCGACAGCCGAACCACCGATTTTCATATAACTAAGAGATAAAAAAAAAAGTTGCGGTTCAGTGCTGCCTAGTTGGTTCACTAAATACGGACACATTTTCTCAGGGCCGGGGCCTTACGAATTGCGAGGCCCAATTTGACGGATGCTTGCGAGGCCCCATTTCTAATTTTTTTTTTTACAATAACAGCTATTGCTATTAATCAGCTAGATGTAAATTGCGGGACATCTGCCTGGCGAGGGGGGGCATTTTGGAGCAATCGGTCAAATTGTATTAATGCCGGCTCTGCACGTTCTTACAGTAAAGCCCATTTTGGTGTAATTAGACTTCTAATTTTACATATTTAAATCTTCGCAAGTTTTTATCTCAACATAAAATATAATTAAACTCAGTAAATGCTGAATTTTATGCCCGGCGTTGCTCGGGAAGCTATGTGTGTGTGTGTGTCTGTGTCATAATTAGACTTAGTAAATGTTTCTCTCAAACAGTTTGGTTCAGCTCTAGTTTTTACTTACCACAGCTTTGGGGCACTCAATGCTGTCGCAAGTTACTAAAAGTCAACAATAAATATTTATTAAATACAATAAATTAGTTTTGGCGGGGAAAAAAAAAGATTTGCAAAAGTAACTAGCAATGTAATAACAAGTAATGTTGAATCATACTCAATGAAATTAGAGAACAGAACATACTGTAATAACAAGCAATGTTGGAACATACTTAATGAAATTAGAGAACAGAACATACAGTAATAACGAGGAATGTTGGATCATACTTAATGAATTTAGAAAACAGAACATACAGTATTGCCAGATAAAACTTTTTCACGGTGCGGGAGTAAGAATACTAATTGTTTTCCCTTCCTCCCCGTCCCCCCAACCATTCATTAAAAGAACACCTGACGATTCACAACACACACACACACATCTGCTCGTGTTTGTGAGTTCCTCATCTTGTAAGCAAACGTCTTGCTAGCTGTACCTGTCTTGATTTCAGGGCCGGTTTTACAGACATGCCGACTTAGGTCGTGGCTTAGGGAGCCCCACAAAAATAAAGGGCCCTAAAACATTGAGAAGTATACAAAAAAATAAAATTAAAACTTGGCAATATTTTTTTTTTATCTTTCAAAAAATTTGGCCTCAAGTTTTTGTTGGCCTAGGGCCTTCAAAATTGTACACCCGGCCCTGGTTGTATTCAATATTGAGTAATTCTCCTATCCAGATGTTTCTTAGTTGTACTTGCTGGCCACGTTGAGTCCACAGTTGGTCAGTTAATGAAATAAAAAACCTGTGCTGCTTTTTTTAAAAAAGTTCACAACCTCATTATTGTGGATGTTTGCCAACTACGATTTCTGAAAAAAAAATCTCGTTCCGAAATTTCGTCATGATAACGAAAGTTCGCTCTCGCATCTTATGTGTGATATTAATTGTTTATCTATCTACAGGCGGCTTATGATATTGTTACGACTTTCCCCCCGGTGCGCACCGTGCATCGAGATATATTGAACGCTATGACGTGGTAAGGAGAAGTGACGTTGAAGCCGGCAAGAAGATGGTCGTGATGTTATTGTCGTTGTCTATGTGTTTTGATAGATATTAGTAAATACTCTTTGAACCCACGCCGGCCTGTGTGTTGTTTTGATTCCATAAACAAGAATTTTTAAAGAGTTGTAACATTGGTGTCAGAGGTGGGGATTTCTTTTCTGAAAATGGCCGGTAAGAAGCTAAGTAAACCTATAGTTGTAGAGTCTGAAATTGAAAAATTAAGAAAGGAAATGAAAGAAGGCCAGAATGAAATGAAAGAATTACTTAAGAATGAAAGGAAAGAATTACTTCAAGCAATAAGAGACGAAATAGGAGACCTGAAGGAAGATCTCAACACTAGAATTGAGAAGGTGAAGGTTGAGATTAACGAAAAGGTCGACGGCCGGATAATGGAACTCCAGGCTCAGATCAAGGACACAACTGCCAGGTATGATGGAGAGATTGAAGATATCAGGGAAGAACTGACTGCAACCCCAACAACCGTAGGCAAGATGCCCATGCCTACATTTGATGGCACAATTTCATGGTCCGTATACAAGAGACAGTTTGAGGCAGCAGTGCAAATAAACAACTGGACCAGAGAAGAAGACAAAGCCACGGCCCTTGTCTTGGCTCTTAGAGGTAAGGCCTCTGAGATGCTCCGAACTGTCAACGACCCGGGAAATTATCAAGCTGTTGTAAAAGCACTAGAGTTACGGTACGGCGACGAGCACATGCAAGAAGTGTTCAGAGTTCAGTTGAAATCGAGGCAACGAAAATCCGGGGAATCTTTGCAGGAATTAAACACAGATATTGAAAGATTAGCGCGCCTGTCTTACCCTGCCGCGGCACAGGAATTTCTGGACGTTATAATAACCGACACTTTCATCGATGCCTTTCGTGATCCAGACCTAAAAAAGGCCATTATGATAAGTGGGAAACGCAAGGCCAGTGAAGCATTGGTGTATGCTCTGTCTTACGAAGCAGCTAAGAACGCGTCCAGAACCGACCACCATGCCAGGCAACTGGAACTTGATGAAGATGAGCAAATTAACAAGATTCGCAAGGTGGTCGAAGAGGTCATTACCTCAAAAGAGCAAAAGATAAGCGACGATTCGAGGAATGCTGAAATTGGTGATACTCGCTGCTGGAATTGTGGCGCCTCCGGTCATGTTCGGCGGTACTGTCCAAGACAGAGGCAGTATTCCGCCGGACAGAACATAAACCCCCAGCTCCCAAACCGCCGGAACTACCAGGGAAACTAACGTCCGCCAGCCTCGTAGGGCGGAAGCTGGCAAAACACTCCAACAAAGCCCGTAAAGTCGTCATTCCCATTGCAACTATTGGGATTAAATCAAGCCTGTATGTAAAAGGAAAAATTGGACAGTTTGAGTGTAGATTTCTATTGGATACTGGGGCATCACGCTCAATCCTGCGACCCGATGTAGTCAAAGACATACAATTGAATAACGTGAGTGGACATTTATTAAAGACAGCAGAAATGGATGCTAGTGAAAACAATTTAGCCAGCCTTTGGCAGGGAAACATGCCATGCGGCAATAACAACCGGAGAGAGTACAACGATTGTTGCGGATACCCTAATGAAGTCCCCGCACATAATGAAGGCCACACACCTAATGAAGTCCCAGCATCAAATGAAGGCCCGGCGGCCAATGAAGGCCCAACACCCAATGAAGGCCCAGCACCCAATGAGGCCAGCGACCCCACTTGCTGCGCTTGCTCTGGTGACCAGTCCCAAGAGCTGGTCCAGAGGCACAAGCACCCCGATCGATCCAAATTCTACGCCAGCATCCCTGACGCCAAAATATGCAGGGAGATCAGACGGCTAAACGCCTGCACCTACGATAAAATCTACCGACGAGCAACCCACAAAACGATGGGTCACCCGCCATCAACGATAGTGCTTGGCCGGGAACTCCGCTTACCTAGTGACCCTTTGTTCGGGCTTCCCAGAGACGCTCCCTCCATGGAAACAGATTATGCCAATGGACTGAGATCTCGACTCGAGGAACTACATTCTAGGGTTCGAAAAAAAAAACATCAAAATCGACGTCGTATACAGAATGCAGAGAAACACCCTCACCAAGATGAATTGGTTCATGTGGACAGACTGTACAAGTACTATTGTGAGAACTGACCTGTCCGGGACGGACAGATTTAGGAGGGGGGCAGTGTTACGACTTTCCCCCCGGTGCGCACCGTGCATCGAGATATATTGAACGCTATGACGTGGTAAGGAGAAGTGACGTGGAAGCCGGCAAGAAGATGGCCGTGATGTTATTGTCGTTGTCTATGTGTTTTGATAGATATTAGTAAATACTCTTTGAACCCACGCCGGCCTGTGTGTTGTTTTGATTCCATAAACAAGAATTTTTAAAGAGTTGTAACAATATGATGTCATTAAAAGAATTGTTATCAGAAAGTCTCATTTTTATGTTTTGTTAATTTAGGCTTCAGTCCACCCATCAAAAGTTAAATCATTTAGTGCAAGACACATTACAGTATGGTGCACAAGACACATTACAGTACGGTGCACAAGACACATGACAGTATGGTGCACAAGACATATTACAGTATGGTGCACAAGACACATTACAGTATGGTGCACAAGACACATTACAGTATGGTGCACAAGACACATTATAGTATGGTGCACAAGACACATTACAGTATGGTGCACAAGACATATTACAGTATGATGCACAAGACACATTACCGTATGGCGCACAAGACACAACAGTATGGTGTACAAGGCACATTACAGTATGTTATATAAGACACATTACAGGACACACTACAGTATGGCGCACACGACACACTACAGTATGGTGCACAAGACACATTGCAGGACACATTACCTTATGGTGTACAAGACACACTACAAGACACATTACAGTATAGTGTACAAGACACATTACAAGACACATTACATTATGGTGCACAAGACGCATTGCAGGACACATTACATTATGGTGTACACGAAAAATTACAGGACACATTACATTATGGTGCACAATACACAGTACAGTATCCAATACAAGACACATTACAGTATGGTGCACAGGACACATTGACACTGACCGTGTTGTAGAATGCACAGAAGAACAATCAAGAACATTGTTTTTGGTGTCCGGGGTGATGAATTCTTCTCCAACAAATTGTGCCGAGACGAATTGCGGTCGCAAGGATGCAATCACCCCCAGGTGAGATAAGCTATTATAACTCTCCGATCACACCAACTGTTAAACTTAATAACAGTTATAATGGTTTAATCCAGCGAGTTCTGAAATTAACCTGCCAGAATAGAAACATAAAAAAAAAATCCATTTTAAAGGTTAACTCAGTTTTACTTGCGTCATGTCCCAAAATGAAACTGTCGGCTTACAGACCAATTTGCAAGACAATTACTAAGAACATCCGTTCGGTCATATAACATATAAGTTGATTCTCCTTAAATATAACATATAGTTAGTTCCTTCTCCTTAACATATAATTAGTTCCTTCTGTCTAGGGACCCCAAATATACCTTTGCCTAGCGATCCCAAACGTAGCTTTGCCCAGATTCTACCCACGCCCCCCCCCCTCCAAAACGGCACTGTCATCACGGGCGAAGGAAGCGCGGTTTAGGTCAAGGTTTGTTTTTGTAAACCTAGTCTTTATATTTGTTCATCATGTTTAAACCCCGATAACATATTATAATTTCAAGGCAGCGTGTTTGTTTAAAACTTGTCGCGCGCTGACAGTAGCAGACGATATGTCTATTGACATACACTCAAAAGAACCCCCGTTCGCGCTACAGCTAAAAAAAAAAGGAGCATTTGACGTCTGCTTTTTTTTCTTTTCCTCTCCAAAAGAATTGGCGGCACGCGGCTAACCGGGACTGACGTGAGGATCTTGTAAAGAGATTCCACTTCGGATGTAGCGGTGTCTGTTGTTTACAACTTCTGGATTGTGTGGGAAGTAGAGACCACTACATTCGATGTAAAAAATACATGTTTTACTTCCGAGATGGTGGGGGAGGGAGGGAGAGAGGAGCTAAAATAATGTCGGACATTTTGGAAAGACTAATCTATCTATCTATCTATCTATCTATCTATCTATCTATCTATCTATCTATCTATCTATCTATCTATCTATCTATCTATCTATCTATCTATCTATCTATCTATCTATCTATCTATCTATCTATCTATCTATCTATTTATCTATCTATCTATCTATCTATCTATCTATCTATCTATCTATCTATCTATCTATCTATCTATCTGTCTGTCTGTCTGTCTGTCTGTCTGTCTGTCTGTCTATCTAATCTATCATGTTTGGGGAGGGCAGATTATTTTTTCATATTTTCGTTTTCTCTCTCTCTCTCTTTTAACAGCAGACACCCCCCGCCCTCCCCGGGTGAAGTAGGGGGGGGTTTACAGTTTAGCAACGGACGGATTAAAAAATTAAATCTTAATATATTACAATACCCCTTTTTCTTCCTAACCTCAGTGTTCTACACCTGCTGTGTTATTTGTTTGTGAATAAAAACGTTTTTTTTTTTTTTTCTATTTTGCTAATTTATTTTTTCTTGAAAAAAAAATGGCGACGTAAACAAAACTTACAATAAATTATGGGGGGGGGGGTCCTTGTACCAAATGCTTCAAACATTTTAATTAGCGTAAAATATTGGGATAAACTTGATGCACAAAGGAGCATATTTTAATACAAGTTCATTTTTTTTTGTCTTAATAATGTTGTATATACTATTATTAACTTTTAACTGCTTGAATCTACCCCCCCCCCCCCACAACCACCCTCCCTTCTCAATTATCTATCGAACAACTTTTTTAAAACATTCCTATTGATACGTCTCAAGATCAAACACATCTCTTCTGCTGGATGAAGAATGATCGTCCGCTTGCGTTTCGTCCTAAGCACAAGATCAAACATATCTCTTCTGCTGGATGGATGATCGTCTGCTTGCGTTTCGTCCTGTCTTATTTTACATTGTGCAAAAAGTTATCTCCCCCTGTAAGTCAGTTTAGCGCCATTTTTACCCCCCCTCCTCCTCCTCCTCCCTTTCCACCCACCCACACCTCTCGTTATCTGACAGTGTATGGGAGGGGGTAGGGGTGGGGTGGGGGTTAAAACAGTTGATCCCTCCGATTAGCTTGTCCAGACAGCGCCTAGATGAGAAGAAACACAAAACACAAACAAAACAAAAAAAAAAATAGAACAAATAAACAGATCAGTGAATGTAAGATAGGTCGGTGTTTGGGGCTACACTGTGTGTGCGCCCTGCACTTATATGCAGGGGCGTAAACAATAAAGGTAGAGGGGGGGGGAGGAACCAACTTTTTTTTTTCTCTCCATCCTCAGTTAAGGGTCACCGTCTGCACCAGGGTCGTCATAGGCGTTTATATCGTATTGGGCTCTGGGGGGGGGGGCATATTAGGCGCTAAGTTCGTATTAGGCATAAGGATTGTATGAAGCATTAGGGTCGTAATATGCACCGAGGTCGCATTAGGCAAGAGGATCGTATTAGGCACGAGGATCGTATGAGGCACGAGGATCGTATGAGGCACGAGGATCGTATTAGGCACGAGGATCGTATTAGGCACGAGGATCGTATTAGGCAAGAGGATCGTATTAGGCACGAAGATCGTATTAGGCAAGAGGATCGTATTAGGCACGAGGATCGTATTAGGCGCGAGGATCGTATTAGGCAATAGGCAGTTAAAAATATACATGTATGGTAGACCCTTCTCTCAATTTAATGCCTACGTCAATCAATGTCGTTTTCTTTAACACTCACAATGTTCTTGGGATTTTGTGGAAAAAAAATATATATATAAATATGGCTGAAATACACATAAATATACTCACCTTAGTTTGATGCTTTGTAAACCAGTTTTATTACTTTCCGTTTAAGAGTTTCATGCCCCCCACACTGGAAGTTCTTGGGGCCCTTTAGGCACTTAGGCCTTCTTTTATGAATAAACGGACCTGCATGCTTCAAGGGAATTTATAAAAAAAAAATAAGTTTTAAAGAATCATAAAATACTTCATGTAAACAATAAGTATATGAAACTGTCAACATGTGTCTTAAAAGAGATGTGTGTTTACTGTTCAATAGTTTTATGAATGGGCTGGAACTGTATTATAACAAACCCCAAACTTGACACTCTGTCGTTTGTGTATGTGACGCGTCCGCCGTCACGCGACAGGTGTTCTCTCTCGTGGCGAGACGCGAATGAGCTCAAGTGATACACGTAGTGTTGACACGGAATCAGAACTCCGGATCACTACGGCACAGGAATGCGATTTACGTGCTGGGATCGCTGCTAAAGTATGGAGGAGGAGGAGGCGACGAGGGGGTTATGATTGAAGGTGGAAACGCTTTTAGAGTATGGCACGGCGTCCTGATACAATCTTAGCTTGGGTTTTATTTTAAATTTCTCAATATGACATTTGAAAATGTCTCACAGGCTGTCGGCCACGATAAAAAAATATTAAGTGATTGCAATAACAACAGGTGAGAGAGAGAGAGAGAGTGAGAGAGAGAGAGAGAGAGAGAGAGAGAGAGAGAGACAGAGACAGAGAGAGAGAGAGAGACAGAGAGAGAGAGAGAATGAGAGAGAGAGAGACAGAGAGAGAGAGAGAGTGAGAAAGAGAGAGAGAGAGGGGGGGGAGGGAGAGAGAGACAGAGAGAGACACAGAGAGAGAGACAGACAGAGAGAGAGAGAGACAGAGAGAGAGAGAGACAGAGAGAGAGAGAGCAGAGGGTTACCTAGGGTGAGGGGAAAGGGGGGTTCCAAATTCGAAAATCCCCCCGGGCCCCAGTTTGAGGGGGGGCCAAAATATTGTTTTTTCTTTTATATATTAAGTACATTATCACATGTCATGATGTCGAATGTCAAAATTCAGGGGCCCCCAAAGAGGCCAAGTCCCCCCAGGCTCTCTGAGAGAGAGAGAGAGAGAGAGAGAGAGAAAGAGGGGGGGGAGTAAAAAGAATATTGCTTGGATTTGAATACAAGTATGAAAACTAATATGTATAAAACTGTTCTTTTTTTTTTAATATACAATAATTTATAAAATAGTCATTAGACAAAATATCGAAATCTGGTTACGACAGTGGCGGACCGAGGGGTGGGCAAAGGCGGGGGGCATCATGCCCCGGGCGCTACTCACAAAAGGGCACCAAATGGTATATTTTACATATAATATTATATGGTTTCCGAATGGGTGGGGGGGGGTGGCGGGGCGCTAAAAAGGTATTGTGCCCCAGGCGCGAGTTAAGCTCGCTACGCCACTGGGTTATGAATATATCGGAGGCATTTTGTCACTTTCTTTTTTTTTTATATAAGTAATCGAGTCGTCATTGTAATTGCATAATTTCAGATTCTTAAAAAAAAAATTAACGAATCATATAAATCGAATCTGTGATTCTCTTACCCATTTACCCCCCTTCTGCCATTAACTCCGTTACTCGACCGTTAGCTTTGTGTATCCTAGCAACAATAAGAAGTTCTGCCTGATCAAAGAGGTCATACATATGATAACGGGAAGGGTTTTGAAAGATCGATTTTCAGCGGTATCTATCGAGTCTGGAAATAAATATTTATAGAAGTCTGGAAATAAATATTTATAGAATGTTATCTTTCTATATTGAACTGTTCGATTTATAATATTTTTTTGTAAGTTTCAGTTTGCACGCAAAGAAAAGTAAAATCCTTTCTTATAAATGTGTCAATATGACACAAGACTCATTTCCTCATTTTCTGTTCTTACCAGCTTAAGATCCATTTCTTGAGGCCTATCTGTTCTTACCAGCATAAGACCCTTTTCTTGAGGCCGATCTGTTCTTACCAGCATACGATCCATTTCTAGAGGCCGATCTGTTCTTACCAGCATACGATCCATTTCTAGAGGCCGATCTGTTCTTACCAGCATAAGACCCATTTCCTTAAGCCGATCTATTCTTACCAGCATAAAGGCTCATTTCTTGAGGCCGATCTGTTCTTACCAGCATAAAATCCATTTCTTGAGGCCGATCTGTTCTTACCAGCATAAGACCCATTTCCTTAAGCCGATCTATTCTTACCAGCATAAGACCCATTTCCTTAGGCCGATCTGTTCTTACCAGCATAAAGGCCCATTTCCTGAGGCCGATCTGTTCTTACCAGCATAAGACCCACTTCTTGAGGCCGATCCGTTCTTACCAGCATAAAGGCTCATTTCTTGAGGCCGATCTGTTCTTACCAGCATAAAATCCATTTCTTGAGGCCGATCTGTTCTTACCAGCATAAGACCCATTTCCTTAGGCCGATCTGTTCTTACCAGCATAAAGGCCCATTTCCTGAGGCCGATCTGTTCTTACCAGCATAAGACCCACTTCTTGAGGCCGATCCGTTCTTACCAGCATAAAGGCTCATTTCTTGAGGCCGATCCGTTCTTACCAGCATAAAGGCTCATTTCTTGAGGCCGATCCGTCCTTACCAGCATAAAGTCTCATTTCTTGAGGCCGATCCGTTCTTACCAGCATAAAGGCTCATTTCTTGAGGCCGATCCGTTCTTACCAGCATAAAGGCTCATTTCTTGAGGCCGATCCGTTCTTACCAGCATAAAGGCTCATTTCTTGAGGCCGATCCGTTCTTACCAGCATAAAGGCTCATTTCTTCAGGCCGATCCGTTCTTACCAGCATAAAGGCTCATTTCTTGAGGCCGATCCGTTCTTACCAGCATAAAGGCTCATTTCTTCAGGCCGATCCGTTCTTACCAGCATAAAGGCTCATTTCTTGAGGCCGATCCGTTCTTACCAGCATAAAGGCTCATTTCTTGAGGCCGATCCGTTCTTACCAGCATAAAGGCTCATTTCTTGAGGCCGATCCGTTCTTACCAGCATAAAGGCTCATTTCTTCAGGCCGATCCGTTCTTACCAGCATAAAGGCTCATTTCTTGAGGCCGATCCGTTCTTACCAGCATAAAGGCCCGTTTCCAGTGGTCGACCTGTTCCTAAAAGTATTAAAAAAAACATTTCCTCGGACTGATCAGTGTTCTGTGAACCCTTATAATGAACTCCATGTATTGAAAAGAATGAAATTAACTATGCCCATTAGCAAGGGAGGGCTTTTAATAACACGAACATGTAGGTCCATCCGTGCAATGCCCGTGGGAGAGGAGACAAGAGCTAGGTGGGCCTCGTGTAGGGCCCTAGGATAGAGTAATGACAGAACTTTAAGTAACTCAAAATTGCTTGAAAAAAGTAATTCCCATAGGAAACATTTTTTTCATCTCTTCCGTTATCAACAAAAACTTTAGCAATCATACATTTTAAAACAATCATAAAGTTAAAAACAATCATAAAGTTAAAAACAATAATAAAGTTAAAAACAAAACAATAATGAATTACTCGAATCATAATTTAAAAACAATCGTAGATTGAAACACAATCATAATTTCAAAAAAAATAACAATTATGGATTTAAAGTTAATCATACGTTTAAAAAAAAACAGTCACGGACTAAACTGCAATTATTAATTTATAAACTATCACACATTTAAAACAAATATTGATTAAAATGCAGTTTGTAGATTTAAATGCAGTCAAAAATTTAAAAAAATAACAACAAAAAAAAACAATCGTGAATTAAATACAATCATATATTTGAATACATCATGTATTCAGATACAATCATTTATTCAAATACAATCATGTACTCAAATGCAATCATGTATTCAAATACAATCATACAATCATGTATTAAATAAAACAATAATTCAAAAAATGACATGGGTAAAACTGTGCACTACTAAAAATAAAGAGAGAAAAAATAAATTCCTTAAAAACAAAACAAAACTAATAATAAAAAAAAAACAAATTTCTGAGTAAATTTCCATGTCGGCCACGTGACTTGTCATGTCAAGAACCAGACGATGGACGGACAGATGGACTGGCCGATTTTTTCGACCCTGACACTTCAGCCAGACTGAAAAGGTCAAGTGATCAACTGGCTTCGTGCGTGGTATTAACAGACACACTCCTAAGACACTGCCCCCCACCTACCCCACCCCACCCCATCCCACCCCGACCCCCGTGATAACTTTATTAGTTCCGATTCAATTAACTTTATAAACGGTACGATAAAGAAGGATTTTTTGTTTCTTAATAAATAATAAACCTTTTTATTATTGTTATTTCTTTTTGTTTTTTTTACACAGAGCAGTGCCGATCCAAGGGATTTTAGGGGCCCGGGGCGGGGCTTGACCGCTGTGGGGGCCCCTGCATTTTGACATTCGGCTCTATGACATGAGATGATGTACTTAATATTTAATGTAAAAAAAATTATTTTGGGGCCCCCTCAAGCTGGGGCCCGGGGGAAACTTTCAAATTAGGACCCCCCTAACCCTAGGTACGCCTCTGACACAGAGTAAGGTATATGAATATACAATTCCTAAACTAAAAAAAAAAAGTCGTTTACTGACTTTTATTGAGACGAAACCTTAACTGATCAAGCAGACAAGGCCGTACCCGGGGAGGGGGGGGAGCGCTAGGATGGCTGCAGCCCCCCCCCCCCCAATTCATTCTAAAAAATCAAATTTTATTATAAAATATACTTCTTTTTCATTGTGTTCCAATTTTTTCTTATATAAAACTCTCCGCACAGCCCCCCCCCCCCCCCCCAAAAAACAAAATCCTGGGTACGGCCTTGCAAGCAGATATTAACTATTTTTATTAAATTTTAAAAAAAAATAAAGAAAATAAAGAAAATGTAAAAAAAAAAATATTCTCATTTCAATATAAAAGATTCCATTTTTCTTTTTATTTTTCGTTAACACAGTCAGGAATCTTCTTTGTGGCATAAATTAGTTTCAACTTTGTTAAAAAAAAAACCTGGCTACAACGACAGTCGTCCTGATAAAACAGTGTAGGGAACCGAAATGACGTCATCAGGTTTCCAGCAGACGTTGCCAATTGGTTACAACTGTGATTGGCGGGTGAACAAAAAAATGTCTGAGAAATCTGAAAACGAGACAAATAGCTCGCGCAGAGAGCGCGCCTTTCACGCGCGCTTAGTTTTGGAGGTGGCAAGTTGAGGTGGGCATTACGAGAAAAGCGAGTAAGTTACTTTAAGCTTTAAGCCGTCAGCAATTCATACATTTATCGAGGCTATTAGTGTCAAGATGTGCGATAGAGACAGAGAGAGAGAGAGAGAGAGAGAGAAAGAGAGAGAGAGAGAGAGAGAGAGAGAGAGAGAGAGAGAGAGAGAGAGAGAGAGCTGCTCACCTTTCACCTAACCCCACCCATCACTTAGCAATCCAGGAAGAGATAATCATCGCCGTACGCCAGAGGTTCTCAGAGTACTGGGTCATAGCCCTCTGGTGGGTCGATAGCCGATGCAAAATAACCTTCTTTTAGTAGAGAATATTTACACTTAAATTTAGCATTTTTTACTTCTTTGGTACCTGTTTTGTTTACATGTCGCAATAAAAACCCACCAACATATGCAAACTTATAGCAAGCGTTTGAGAACACCTGCCGTGTGAAATACTATTGCATCTCTTTTTTTACAACCGGTGTAAAGGAAGTACTTTGCCAGCAGAATAATGTCCTAGGCGATAAAAGTTGTCCGCGGATAATTTCTTTTGCAAGACCAATTCACCCCGTTGTGTCACGCCACGCATGCACCACGTAACACCTTATGCTCGAATGTAAAGGAATCGCAGTAAAAAAAAAGACCTGGATGGTTGAGTCTTACTGGTTGGCCAGTACTGACGAGGGACCAGTCCAGTGATCAGAAGTGATCTGTAGGTGGCAGTAGTTAATGTACGTGTAGGCCATTTCATTTGATAGAACCGGACTTGAATATTGAATACAGAGAGTTCAATACAAATAATAAAACTCTGGACGGTGGCGGGGTAGGAGGTATAAAATGGTACATGGGACAGAGAGAGAGAGAGGGAGAGAGAGAGAGAGAGACAGAGACAGACAGACAGACAGACTGACAGATAGACTGAGACAGAGAGGGATGAGAGGGAGGAAGGGAGGAGAGAGATATGGATGAGTGACAGGGAGGAAGGAGAGAGAAAGGGATTAGAGAGAGGGAGGAAGGAGAAAGGGGTGAAAGAGAGGGAGGAAGGAGAGAGAGAGAGAGGAAAGGGGAAGAGAAAGGGATAAGAGAGGTAGGGAGGGGAGAGAGAGAGAGAGGGAAGGAGATAAATGGATGAGAGAGAGAAGAAGGGGGAGGAAGGAGAAATGGGGTAGAGAGAGGGAGAAATGAGAAAGATAAGAGGGAGGAGAGAGGGAGGAAGAAGAAAGAAAGGGATAAGAGAGGCGGGAGAGTGAGGGAGGAGAGATAGAGGGAGGAAGGAGAAAGATAAAAGGGATAAGAGAAGCTTTGATATAGATTTAATGTAGGCCTACGTAGAATCAAAAGCACGGGCCAAATGCTAAGATTGGTCTTCAGCAGTGCTCGATTTAAGAATAAAAAAACAGTGCCGGGGATGAACAAAATTTTCTGCACAGCCGGGGATAAATGTCATCCCCGGCGGGGATGAAAAAAGCTAAACCAGAGCCGGTGATGTCAATTCTCAGTGCCGGGGATGCCCTTGCATCCCCAGCGGCGGCAAGATGCCAACAATTTTTTTAGGATCTTCAATTTACAATCCATGTGCAAACAAATAACTAATTTATTTTCATAGACAAAACTAAAAATAATATAAAATATGTGGAAAACATTTGTCTTAATTAACATAGTTCACGTTGGTTCAAACAAATTTGAAGCTGCACATTAATTGGACAAGCAATGAATTTATTTGTAACAAAAAATGCAAATTTTTCATTTATCCTCTGTTTGTTGAAATCAAATATTCCATTACTCATAATTATTTCCATTATTTAAACATATTATGACGTTGTTCCATAATTCTTTTGTTGGTTTGCTTGAAGGTACATCGCTGGCAGAATGCCTTCCGTCTTTTAACCACATTGTGGCATACAACTTTGTATGAAAATATTGAAATGGTGGACCATTAATTTTAATAAACAGCAAGTGTTTGATGGTTTTGACACCTAATGAATTTTGATGTAAACAAACAGTTACCATCACTTGGTACATCGACAATAATGCAGCCTCGCTCTTCAACTATTTTTGTCAGATTTGTGTATAAACTTGTAGAAACAATATAGGAAACCCCAGGCCTAAAAATGAAAATGAAGCAGAATGAATTGCAATGAATGACTGTCTGAGCAGGTGCGGTGCCTGGGGTAGGCGATATACGCCCCGTCCCCCCACAGCCTACTATCCCCTGGCCTATATACTGGCCTTCCCGAGGACCAAATCCTAGATCCGCCTTGTGTCAGCGTATTGATATCAGCATCATCAAGAGAAAAGTTATATTTAGATTACACTGTTTGGTTTAATTTTATAACATGTGACATATCTTATAGCTGTGAATCAGTCTTGAAAACTTATATTACACTGTTAACGAGCAAATGGTTTTACTCCAGTGTTACCATTAAACATAAATCTAGTTCGTGCAGAATAAAACATTATTTTATCAACACATCCAGCTACTTAGGTATTTTGATTTCAACTTCAAATTAAACTTATTAAAGTCGGATAATCTAAACTTGTAATAACAAATTATTGCTACGGATATACTGTAAAACATGACTTACACACAGTAGACGTAGTACGAAGATAATCATTTTGAGATTTTACTCCTTGAATTACAGTTGTTTGTTTGTAAAAGACAACTCTGTTTGGGTTAACGTTTTTGCAAGACGGCTCTTTAGACATCTTAATTTAAAATTATAAAATAAAAATATTACTTTAAATCTTTGCTTGGATTGTCTTATATAAAAAAAAATTTCGATTGATAACTTGCTCCTTTACGACTTACGAGCGACGAATTAAAAGTAAAAATGAAATTAGAACCAAAAATTAAAAAAAAAAAAATACTTCGAACTCTTACTGTACGTTTATTTCTATTGATTCGGTAGATAGAAACGCAGTACAAAATTTTGAAGTTGAACTTTAAAATGTACAAGACTTAAAAAAAAATCAGTGCTGGGGATGAAAAAAAAAATTCCGCAGAGCCGGGGATAAATGTCATCCCCGGCAGGGATGACATAAGCTAAACCAGAGCCGGGGATGATAGTCCTCAGTCCCCGGCGGTAAATCGAGAACTGGTCTTCAGACACGATAAAAACAGCAGTTTTTTTTTTTTAAACTAACCGATTTCTAAATTATATGTAAGCCTATAATCTCGATCGGAAACATGAAAATAGTGTTGATGCAAGGGACGTAACCCATTTATTAGTACCGTTCATGATATTTAACACGATAACATCCCCTTATTTAGCTATGAGAATTCTTTTGACTCATATTTGTATAAATAAAAAAAAAAACAAACAATAATAAATTAACTGCAAAATTAATTGTCATAGAGCGAAATTTTAAGGAAATTTATCTCTAAAAATTGCCTCAAAAATCAATTTAAAATTTTTTCCCAAACAAATAGAAAAAAAAAAAACAAAAAAAAAAAAACGGAGAAAAGTTGTCACATGAAATAAAATTACAAAATAGCCACAATTAAGCTAAGTGTTGATTTATTTTTCCACGATGTAAGACAATGTCAGTGAACTTTGATCGAATCGTTTTGAGGCGATTCAACCTAAATTAATGTTTATATCGTTCTAATCATTATTATTATTATTATCATTATTATGCATTAAAATAAAAATAAATAAATAAAAAAAAGTTTTCTTTATTTAACAAAAGCAGGACTCACTCCTCACCCCCACCCCCCTCCCCCCCGCTTCCCGACCCTCAAGACCGCTATATGCCAGAAGCGTTTTAACCCAGTCCTAGCTTGACCCACATTTTGGATTTGACTAGTGCGCCCCTTTTTGGCATGAACATAATATGTAAATATATATATATGTATATGTAAATATATATGTATATGTAAATATATATGTATATGTAAATATATATGTATATGTAAATATATATGTATATGTAAATATATATGTATATGTCGCACCAGAGTGTGGTGCTAGCCACACAAAACACACACACCGTTATTATTTGGTGGGTACAGAAAAATTTCAACTTCCCCGATGCCCTCCCCCCCCCCCCATAGGCTGAGAGAATTTAATTTATTTTAGGGTTTAGGGGTCATTAGCAAGCTTAGAACGCTTCCAATGTGCATGCCCCCCCCCCCTAGTCGATATGTGCACGGTCCTTAACTGATATGTTCAGGCCCCTAATCTATATACGCACGGTCCCAATTAATACTGCACTGTCCCCCCCCCTAATCGATATGTGCACTGTCCCCTCTAATCGATATGTGCACTGTCCCTAATCGATATGTGCACGGTCCTTAACATATATGCTTAGGCCCCTAATCTATATACGCACGGTCCCAATCAATACTTCACTGTCCCCCCCCCCTATTCAATATGTGCACAGTCCCTAATCGATATAAGCACGGTCCCCCTAATCGACATATGCAGACCCCTTATCGATACTCGCATGGTCCCAATCGATACTCGCGCCACCTAATCGATATAGGCACGGTCCCCTAATCGATATGTTCACTGTCCCCCTAATCGACATCTGCACAGTCCCTAATCGATATAGGCACGGTCCCCTAATCAATATATGCAGACCCCCCTAATCGATACTCGCATGGTCACAATCGATATTGCGTCCCCTAATCGATATGTGCACTGTCCCCCTAATCGATATGTGCACTGTCCCCCTAATCGATAATTCACGAATAAATATTCGTTAAATAAATTACAGCCCTCAGCCACCACCCACCTCTCATCACACCTCCCCCTACCCCCTCCTTTGTTTGTTTACTAAGGTCATTAATGAAGTGTATTTAATTTTTAATACCTGTCAGGTAGAACGCGTGGATAGGTCACCGCAGAGCTGTGTCTGAGGTGGAAATTGCTGATCGTAAATAACACAACCTACTTTAGATTTTGATTTGATTTGAAGCAAAGAAAAAGAAAATTTATCAGATTGAGTTCATCTTTTTCGCTCTCAACTCCAGTAATGGTATGCTGTATTAGCTTTGGCCCAACACCATGCCAGGGGTGGTCCAACACTTTGCCAGGGGTGTCCCAACACTAGGCCGGGATTGGCCCGAAACTACGCCAGGGGATGGCCCAACACTACGCCAGGTTGGCCCAGCACTTTGCCAGGGGTGGCCCGACACTTTGCCAGGGGTGGCCCAACACTACGCCAGGGGTGGCCCAACACTTTGCCAGGGATGGCCCAACACTACACCAGGGGTGGCCCAACACTATGCCAGGGGGTGGCCCAACACTATGCCAGGGGGTGGCCCAACACTACGCCAGGGGTGGCCCAACACTTTGCCAGGGGGTAGCCCTACACCCTCTATTACTCCATTGAGCAGCACTAAACCCAACCTAATGGCCTTAAGAACCGCTGAACGAAACACCCTGTCTCCACTGTGTACTTACAATATCGATTGGCTTATTCTTTAATTGGTGTATCTGTGAAATATAATTTATGGACATGCGCAAGGTGTTGGCCATTCAATCAAACGACTAATTAGAGTTGTTCAAAATATATTAAGTTATGTGATGAGTTAATGCTATGGAGTTAATATGACCACCTGAGTGATCAATATTATTGTGCAAAAATATTAATATAAATAAATAAAAGGAAAAAAAAAATTAAACTGGTAAAATCATTGAAACTAAAACTTGGAGTTGAAGATATTACGTTGAAGTTGTTCAAAGTTTATACGAAACTAAACGTAAGTAGAATTAGGTATCATGCTATGAAATGTGTATTCTTTCTATCAAAGAACGCTATAAATAGACGAAAAAAAAATAAAGCGCATGTGTAAGAAATAGGTGTTGAAGCGTAGTAACTTTTTTTTTTTATTCTTCTTATTGTAGATGAGACTATTGGCCATTGGCTGCATACTGCTAGCCCACGTAAACTTCATTAGTGGTAAGTTATTTATACATATATATATATATATATATATATATATATATATATATATATATATATATATATACTAGCTGTAACCTGCAAAACCTTTGCATAGAGTTACATCCCCTTTGGCTTGATCAGTAGGATAGGTGTTGTTTTTTTTTCATAATTGTATTTTAAACTGGAATACTGTTGTATTAATTCTTTACTTTCGATTTAACGCAGAACCCAAAATCGCTATTATATCAATATACATATTATTCATTTTCATCTCTGCGTTAAATCGAAAGCGGAAAACAAGAATTCAAAATGGCGTCATCCCCTGTCTATCGATTGAATTTTTCTTTTTTAAATATCTACAGTTTTCAATAGTTTCTGTGCTTTTAATTATGAAATGTAAAAGTCCCCGATATTAAAAATTAATAATTAGCATATAATATCATTCAAATCATTGTAGTTTTTATTACAACAGAGCATTTTAACATCGTCAGACCCGTAAACAATAGTAATAATCGAAAATCTCCGACGGCGGGACCGTGTTTTCGTATCTAATTTCGTAAAACAAGTTCTTTTTAAAAGTCGATATAATATTTAAAAAAAGAAATTCTGCAAATTTCTATACAAATTAAGTTCTCAGCTTTTAAAATATTTATGATTTTAAATAAATACGGCTTTGAATTATTTCTTAATTAAAAAATAACAATATAGACCTAAAAAAAACTAGGTCAAAAGGCAATGAAAACAAAACCGAGCAATATTTTTTAAATAGTACATTAAAATAGCAGTTTAAATTGTCTGGCGCCGTGGCTGAGTGTTTATGCGACTCGGCCAACATGCACTTTTTTCTGCTGACTCTCCGGGTTCGATTTCTCCCAGAGACACTTTTTTTTATTGATTTTTTTTTTTCAGAATATATCTTTTTAGTTGTTTTAATGAAAACTAACTAATTAGATCTCTTTGACATTTTTTTTTTATTGAAATAATGTATCCTTTAGGATGTTGTAAGAAAAAGAAACAAAAACTAATTAGGTTTTTAACTATTTCATAACTTAAAAAAAAACATTTTGAAAATATGTATCAAATCTGAACACAGAGGCGTAACTAGGGTGGAGGGGGGGGGTCCAAAATCGATTTCTATCCATCAAAGATTTCTATTTTCTATAAAATTGTGCAAAAGCATAAAATTGTAATATTCAGATTTACTTAAAAATAATGGTAAGATAGTCAGGAAATCCAGAAAGATGAATCATCTGAGGCAAAAAAAAAGGCGCTTGGAATCTAATAAATTGCGAAAGCAACAGAGAACATATCATGAATCTGCAGTTGAAAGGGAAACACGCTTAGAGTATTGCAGGATTCAATATCAACTTAAAAAGAAAAATAATAATCAGAGACTTTTAGCTGCAGTTAGTAATGATGTAGAAGTGGAAGAATTAAACTGTGGAAGAATGACAGAAGTTTGTAATTTCTGTCATGCAAAATAGTTTCTCAAAGAACTAAATTGTTTAAAGCAATATCATTCCTGTTTTCATGCTGGAAAAGTACAATTATCTCCTTTGCTTGAATCTCCTGACATTATAAAAAATTTACTAATTGAAGACTCTCCAAAAGGAAAACATTTTAGAGATCAAATACGGCAGTATAATAGTTCTTTTGCTTTTGCATCCATGGGAGCTAAAGTCGAGATACCACCGGGAAAGGGACCATACTGTTACAGAATCCACGGTCAGGTTTATCATGCTGTAGCACCGTTGCATGGAGAAAACCCTTCTTATGCTCAACTTTACATTCTTGATTCCACTGAAGCAATGAATTTCAGGCGTAATCGAAATGAAAAATGCACAGAGGAGCTTTTGATAGTAACTGATGAACTGCTGAAAAATATTAATCCTTTTGCCTCTGCTGTTCAGTATAAAAATTAAAGTTGAAAAAACAGAAATTCAGGCAGCTCTAAATGAAGGAAGAGAAGCAAAAGAAGTAAAAATGTATTTTAAATCTGATGTCAATGGAGAAAAAATTACTAAAAATCCTGTGTATAAAGAGGTCTTGATGCAACAAAAAAATCTTATGTACATAATTTTAAAAATGTAACAAAGTAGAAATTGTACAAAAACTTACTTTAACTGTAATTAACCACCACCAGTTATTTGATCTAAAAGGTCCATTTTAGGTCAACTACCTTTTTTTTTATTGTATTTAACGGTCCTTTTTAGGGCTATTACCTTTTATTGTATTTAACGGTCCTTATTAGGGCCACTACCATTTATTGTGTCCTAACGGTCATTTTTAGGGCCACTACCATATTTTTTGTCTTAACGGTCCTT
>JAGDYQ010000032.1:4310864-4320864 GCA_021962125.1 Bulinus truncatus | reverse complement strand
CGGTGACTTTTTCTATATCATGTACAAAAACTCGACATCAAGAAAACAGTATATCCAGGAAACCATCAATTTTCTACGCCGGCATGCCTTTGACGGGGTGGTGCTTTACCATACCGTGTCTGAAGCAAATAGGTCCCTGTCAGATAAGAGCAAATTTGTTCTCCTACTCCAGGTACAGCACTTCAAGCGTTTAGCTAATCTACTTACCTGTCTACCAACCAATTTTCAATATCGTTTTACGTGATTGTCTAAAGTGCCATAACTATCTGTGTGTCAGAATACCTACTTGTCTGTCAGCTAACCTATCTGTGTGTCAGCATACATACCTGTCTGTCAGCTAACCTATCTGTGTGTTAGCATACCTACCTGTCTGCCAGCTAACCTATCTGTCTGTCAGCATACATACCAGTCTGTCAGCTAACCTATCTTTCTGTCAGCATACGTGCCTGTTTGTCAGCCAACCTATCTGTCTGTCAGCATACCTACCTGTGTGCCAGTATACATATATGTCCGTTAGCATACCTACCAATTGTCGGCATTCCTACCTGTCCGTCGATATACTTACCTGTCTGTCAGCATACCTACCAGTCTGTCAGCCAACCTATCTGTTTGTCAGCATACCTACCTGTGTGCCAGCATACCTATATGTCCGTCATCATACCTACCAATTGTTGGCATACCTTCCTGTCCGTCGACATACCTACCAGCGTACCTACCAGTCTGTAAGCATATCTACTGGCCTACATACCTATCAAGCTTCATACCTTCTTCAACCACCAGCCTACTTGTCAAACCATTGGCACGCTTACCTACCAATATACCTACCTTCTCGCCTAATCGTATTACGTGATTGTCGTACTAGACCTGCCAGTCAAATCTAACCAAACTACTTACAATCATCGATTTTGCCATGGGTGGCCCAACACTACGCTAGGGGTGGCCCAACACTTTGCCAGGGGTGGCCCAACACTATGCCAGGGGTGGCCCAACACTATGCCATGGGTGGCCCAACATTATGCCAGGGGTGGCCCAGCACTTTGCCAGGGGTGGCCCAACACTTTGCCAGGGGTGGCTCAACACTACGCCAGGGGTGGCCCAACACTACGCCAGGGGTGGCCCAACACTATGCCAGACTATGTGTTTAACCACCTGCCTTTCTACCTTTTACTTTAAAATAAAACAACATAACAAAACAAAACAACAAACAGGAAATGTCGTCAGCTTTCAAAGCAGAGAAGCCATCTCCAGGAAAGACGACCTTGCAACTCACAGTTATGCTCCCAAGTGTTATCATGTTTTATAACGTTTTAAACAGGGTTGGGGTGGGGGGTCAAGGAAGGGGGAAGGCCGAGCTTTAGTTATATTACATCCTTTTATACAAATCAATATTTGAATTTTTTTTCTTAAAAAAAAATTAATAATTTGTGTGCCAACATTGTTAATAGATTGCTTCAGAGGAGTGCGTTTAAAAAAAAATAATTTGTGTGCCAACATTGTTAATAGATTGCTTCAGAGGAGTGCGTTTAAAAAAAATTAATAATTTGTGTGCCAACATTGTTAATAGATTGATTCAGAGGAGTGCGTTTAAAAAGGTTCCAAATGACAGACCGAAGATAACAACATTTACCCACCAACCTGCATACCTACCTACCTAACCCTTTAACCACCAATCTATTTTTCCTACTTACGTACCTACCTGCTTGCATACCTACGTACCTACCTGCTTGTATATCTACGTACCTACCTGCTTGCATACTTACGTACCTACCTGCTTGCATACCTACGTAGCTAACTGCGACCTACCTACGTACCTACCTGCTTGCATACCTACATACCTACCTGCTTGCATACCTGCGTACCTAACTGAGGCCTACCTACACCGACAGCCACGGGGAAGGGAGCCTCAAAGGTTATTGTATACCTACGTACCTAGCCTACCTACCTGCTTGCATATCTACTTACCTACCTGTTTGCATACCTACGAACCCACTTGCTTGTATACCTACGTACCTACCTGCTTGCATACCTACATACCTAACTGCGGCCTACCTACGTACCTACCTGCTTTCATACCTAAGTACCTACCTGCTTGCATACCTACGTACCTGCCTGTTTACCTACGTACCTACCTGCTTGCATACCTACGTACCTACCGGCTTGCATACCTACGTACCTAACTGCTTGCATACCTACGTACCTACCTGCTTGCATACTTACGTACCTAACTGCGGCCTACCTAAGTACCTACCTGTTTGCATACGCACGTACCTAACTGCGGCCTACCTAAGTACCTACCTGCTTGCATACCTACGTACCTAACTGCGGCCTACCTAAGTACCTACCTGCTTGCATACCTACGTACCTAGCTGCGGCCTACCTACACAGACAACCACGGGAAAGGAGGGCCTCAAAGGTTATTGTATACCTACCTGCCTGCATACCTACGTACCTAACTGCGGCCTACCTACGTACCTACCTGCTTGCATACCTTTGTACCTAAATGCGGCCTACTTACACTGACAGCCACGGGAAAAGGGAGGGGGGCCTCAAAGGTTATTGGTTCTAATAAATTGGCCTAATCCAGTGGCGTACCTAGGGGGGGGGCGGTGGGTGCGGTCCGCACAGGGCGGCACTTTTTATTACTTTTTAGGGGGGCGGCAAAAATGTATATATTAATTTGAAATACCTAAATGAGATGGCGGCAAAATCGTCTTCCGCCCTGGGCAGCCGATACCCACGCTACGCCGCTGCCTGAATCCGAGTTTAAATATAAAATGCTTTCTGATCGTGCCAGTGATATTGCAAAGGTGTCTGTTATTATACGCCTTAGTTCCCCCCCCCATGAGACCCATAACGCCATTAAATCAGCCCTGCGCAAAAAAAAAAAATTCATGTCAAGAAGAAGAGTGAAAACCTAGCATCCTTGTTTCATTTTTTCTCTATAGGACTTTTATGCCAGGCACGTTTTATCAAAAGGAGCTGCCAAAACAAAATTGATTGTAAGCTTGACAACAAGATCAAGGTATTTCATATATGTCAATCTTATGTATCTAAAATGTAAATATATAATGAATGGACCTAAGGACTTCCTCAGTGTAAGTTAACCCTTTTTTTTTCGCAATTTACATCACATATTTAATATTATATAATCTGTCGTTTTCAATACCAGAGCAAGTAATGGGTCACTGAGCTTGATCCATGACCCATATGACCCATCAAGGGAACATTGACCCATGACCCATGTGACCCATCCAATTTTGCGACCCATTTGACCCATTGACCCATGACCCATTGACCCATTACTTGCTCTGTACCATACAATACATGTGCGTATTATCTGTCGTTTACATACAATACATGTGCGTGTTACATTTTTTTATTTTAGAATCTCATTGATTAGATGTACCAAGGAAACCCTTGCAAAGGGTATTTTTTTTTTGGTGTTTAAATAAACATAGATTAGTTTTAAATTGCCTCACTTGTGTCTCATGAAAAAATTTGCAATAAATTTAACAAAGTGGCTACGGTACCATCAAGTGCCATTATATTAGGGTTAGGAATATGGCTGGTGCCCGTATTTTTTTTTTTGGGGTTCCAGCAATTAGGAATAGGGTTAGGATTAGGGTTAGGATTAGGGTTAGGATTAGGGTTAGGGTTAGGGATAGGGTTAGGGTGTGGAGCAATATCTATTGCTGGTACCTGGAAAAAAAAATACGGAGTCCCGCTTCATGGTACCGTAGCCACTGCGTAAATTTAACCCGTATATTGTATTATTAAAATGAGGTCAGCGGTGTTGATTATTATTTGTATAGACTTAGGGGCAGACCGAGAAGCAGATGGATCAGAGGAAGGGAAGAAATAAATACCTTAAAGCCATTGGAGTGAGAGAGTGGAGGAAGAAGACCATGGATCGGGAAAAAGTGGAGAAGAGTGGTATGGCAGGCCAGGGCCATAAATAGGCTGTAGATCTAAAGGAATAGAAGAAGAAGATATATAGGTCATAGCATCCAGGATCGGGGGGCTCTGTTAAGGATGCAAAAAAAGTTAATGAATTGTATAGACCAGTTTTTCCCAAAGTGTGGTTCGCGTACCCGCCGGGGGTTTGAATGGGGGAACGCGCTGCCCCTGGCTGAGAACATGCAAGTATAAAGTAAAAACAACAAAAAACTTTAAAAGTTGGCCAATTTAAAAGAAAAAAAAGTTGGCCAAGTTAAAAGACAAAAAAGTTGGCCAATTTAAAAGACAGAAAAGTTGGCCAAGTTAAAAGACAAAAAAGTTGGCCAATTTAAAAGACAGAAATGTTGGCCAAGTTAAAACACAAAAAAGTTGGCCAATTTAAAAGACAGAAAAGTTGGCCAATTTAAAAGTAAAAAAAGTTGGCCAATTTAAAAGACAGAAAAGTTGGCCAAGTTAAAAGACAAAAAAGTTGGCCAATTTAAAAGACAGAAAAGTTGGCCAATTTAAAAGACAGAAAAGTTGGCCAATTTAAAAGTAAAAAAAGTTGGCCAATTTAAAAGACAGAAAAGTTGGCCAAGTTAAAAGACAAAAAAGTTGGCCAATTTTAAAGACAGAAAAGTTGGCCAATTTAAAAGTAAAAAAAGTTGGCCAATTTAAAAGACAGAAAAGTTGGCCAAATTAAAAGACAGAAAAGTTGGCCAAATTAAAAGACAGAAAAGTTGGCCAAATTAAAAGACAGAAAAGTTGGCCAAATTAAAACACAGAAAAGTTGGCCAAATTAAAAGACAGAAAAGTTCGCCAATTTAAAAGACAGAAAAGTTGGCCAATTTAAAAGACAGAAAAGTTCGCCAATTTAAAAGACAGAAATGTTGGCCAATTTAAAAGACAGAAAAGTTGGCCAATTTAAAAGACAGAAAAGTTGGCCCATTTAAAAGACAGAAAAGTTCGCCAATTTAAAAGACAGAAAAGTTGGCCAATTTAAAAGACAGAAAAGTTGCCCAATGATGACAACATCTATAAAAAAAATAATTTTTCTCTAAATAGGTTTGTATTGCTTTAAAGAAAATGGTCAAGAAATATGATAATGTTGGAAAAGTTCCTTACGCAGAATCTAAGGATGACGCAGTGATGTACGAGGACCAGGATAGTCTAAAACTGAAGGTAGAGAATAATATATATATATATATATATATATATATATATATATATATATATTTATATAAGCGATTTGGGCTCAGCGTTACAATCATGAAAAATACGGATATGCCCGAAACCAAAAATAACCTAGCATACCGATCAAGCCTAAGGGGGATATAACTCTAAGCAAAGGTTTTGCAGGTACAGCTAGTAAAATTATAATGTTATTTGGCAGGGTCGGGCACATGCTTTGAGTCGCGGACCGCATTGGATAGCTAAATTGACCGATGGACTGGACAAGAGTTTTGGCATGACCTGAGATAAATTAAAGCACACGTGAAATGACACGATTTCATTTACTGCTTTTAATTAATGCATGCTGGAGCTTACAAAAATCAGGTCAACGGTACCTAACGTCAGGCACGCCGAGAGGGAGGGGGGCATGGGGTAATATCCAGGGGGGCCCGCATCTGTCAATTTTGTCACGACTTTTTGATTATTTAGGGGCCCGCACTAGAGTCCTGCCCTGGAGCCCGTGTTGGCTATAGGCGCCACTGCCTAACATACAAAAAGGGGAACAACAACACGATAACACTGGGCAACAGCCAAAAAATCGTCAAGGGTTTTTCAACTGATTTAGACTAATTTTGGTGTTCTGAGTCCGAATATCACATTGATTTTGCTCGGTCAGATCAACTTCTTGAGATACAGCCATAGACCTACCTGACGAGCTATACGTATTCTAATATCAGGGGTTTTGAGTTCAAACATTACTCTAAATAAGCTGCATAAAAAAATTAGCTGCAAAATAATCACAATTATAAAAAAACAGAGATAATTATATTTTATTTATAAATCATCAATCTGGATTTTCACTTGATTATTTAATGCATCAGCACTTGATTGGGCACAGCCTCCAGTACCCCGACCTTCCATCTGCCCATCGTCCAGGTGCTCAATGCGAAGAAATTCCTGTACCAGCGTTCAGAGATCTTCCTGACAGCGACGATGACTTTAGACGAGGGAGGTGATACAGAAGAGGAGTATGAATCACAAGATGGTCCGCAGCCGTTCTCACAATGTGAGCTTAATGGTCTGGTCCGGGATCTCAGCTTGTCGAATAATTCCTCCGGGCTGTTGGCCTGCAGATTCAAAAAGAAAAATTTATTACTTGGCAAGAGCGCGCGTATCACTTTCTTCCGTAGAAGGCATGAGGACTACATGAGCTACTTCTGCCAGGAGGAAGACCTTGTGTACTGCCGAGATGTCGCCGGTCTTCTTGATAAACTCTGAGGTCCTCAATACGATCCGAGAGATTGGCGACTCTTCATTGACAGCTTCAAGCGCTCTTTGAAGTGTGTACTTCTCCACAACGGGAGCCAGTTCGCCTCAATCCCTCTTGCGCACTCCACAATTCTTGAAGAGAAATATAAAGTATGTGCTCGACAAAATCCAATATGAGCAACACCAATGGATCATCTGCGTCGAATTGAGGATGGTGAACTTTCTACTTGGTCAGCAGTCCGGGTTCACGAAGTACCCATGCTTTATATGTATGTGGGACAGTCGCGGCAGAGTCCAGCACTTTGTAAGGAAAGAGTGGCCGGCGCGAGAGCAGTTAGTACCTAGGGCGAGAAACATCATAAACAAACCTCTTGTTGACCGGGAGAAGATATTGATCCCACAGCTACACATGAAGCTTGAGTTAATGAAACAGTTTACGCGCGCTCTGGACAAGGATGAGAGGTACTTCAACTACATGTGCCGAGCATTTCCTCATCTGACCATTGAGAAGCTGAAGGCCGGCATTTCTGACGGCCCACAGATACGGCAGCTCATAAAGGACAGAGTTCCAACACTCCATGAACACGCTTGAGTGCACCGCCTGGAAATCGTTTGTGCAGGTGGTGAAACAATTCATGGGGAACATGAAGGCAGCAAACCACGCCAGACTCATCAGCAGCATGATAGAGGACTTCCAAAAACTCGGTTGTTTGATGAGTATAAAGATGCACTTCCTGTTCTCACATATGGAGAAGTTTCCTGAAAACCTTTGACATCCGCCAAATGGAGGAAAGGTACCAGGGGAGGTGGGACGCAGTCATGCTGGCGGACTACTGCTGGTTGCTGAAGAGAGACAACCCAGCAGCTGCTCACACAAGGGAATCGAAGAAACGTCGATTTATGCCTTGAACTCTGAACTTTTGTTTCACGTAACGCTCATTGTTATACTAATATTATGATAATTATGCTTATCAAATTTGGTGGATAAATAAAAACTGAATGAATTTGAATACGGTGTCTTTTATTTCTTGAGTAAAACGGAAAAAAAAACGTCAGGGGTTTATCAGCTGATGATCCGCAAAAATGTGTTTTTTATTTACAAAAAAAAACGATTTTTTAAAAAATTTCTGTAGGAAAAATTCCTGACCTGATTGAGCAAAACCAGAGCATCAAAATTATTCTAATTCAGCTGGAAAACTCTGGACGATTTAAAAAAAAAATATTTTTTTTTGTTGCCGAGTGTAATTAAACAAGGAATGATCACAAGGGACAGAACCGTTGAGGAACTGTAAAATAATTTATTTTTGTTTACTGTTTAATGTTATAATCTTTGGAATGTACTAGTTAACTTTCAAACTATTAACGTTCGAGTAATTGTTCTCTGAAAGGTGAACTATGTTAAAAAAAATGGACTCGCCGGTGTGTGCGTTCTCTCCCTGGATACAGACGACTTCATTGGTCTCTGCTTCAATAGAATATTTCCGTTAACTAATGCTGTCAAAGACGAATGCAGGTAATCAATTACATATCGTATGTTTAAAAAAAATTGCATTCTGATACTATTTTGACTGCCACATAATTCATCTTCCACATTTCAATACATTCAATGGGGCACGTGAATAGGGTACAAAATTAGCTGCAGGTGACCCGACTTAATTCCTCACAAAGGTAACGGTTTAAAGTAAGTGTCAGGCAGGGAGAACAATCTATATACACAATAGCGATTTGGGCTCTGCGCTAAATCGAAAGTAAAGAATTAATACAACAGTTTTGCAGTTTAGAATACAATCATGAAAAAATAACCTAGCCTACCGATCAAGCCTAGGGGCATATATCTCCATACAAAGGTTTTGCAGGGTACAGCTAGTTTTTTTTAAAAACAAAATCTTATTCAATATTAGACACAATTGTTTTGTTTTCTCTGTTTTTTTTATAATTACTTGTTTTTAATTTTTTCAATTTTTTCAATTTTTTCTATTTTCCAGCAGAAAGTAAACCCCTACACAAAGTTGTTCCAGCCTCGAAGAAGTTCAGTGTCTTAGCAACACAATCATTAACAAGCAAAAGAATAATGTAGAACAATTTAAAAAAAAATAAAGTTACCGATGACGTAGCTATAGTAACGTTTTGTTAGTACTTTTGTTGTCTCATGTCGCCCTATATCGCACACTACCAGACTTATATCGCCCGCTAACGCCCATTACCAGGTCCCTAACGCCCTTGCCTTCTACGCCCACTAACAAACCCATGTCGCACTTTAATGCCATACTCCAAGCCCATGTCGCCCTATATCGCACACAAACAGACTCATACCGCCCGCTAACACCCATTACCAGGTCCCTAATTATACGCCTACTACTAAGCATTTGTTGCCCTTCTGGGCCCACTACCAAGCAATTGTCGCCCTTTAACGCCCACTTCCAAGCTATGTACTCCGATCCCCACTACCCGGAATGTAACCCCTACGACCAAGCTCAAGCTGACCTTTAACCCCCATATCTGGTACCCTTCCCCCCCCCTCTTACCCACAGAAAGCTGGTTCATCAGCCATCTAGCTTTCACTTCTTAACGCCCACCCAGTCTCTCCATCCCCCCCACTCCGGTCCTAGAGAGGGCACGCGAAGTTCACAACAATAAAATTCACTTCTCGATTGTTTACCGAAAGATCAAAATGGCAGCATAACAAAAAAAAAACAAACAACAAACAAATAACAGTTCAACGTCTTAGCGGTTCACTTGTCACTTTGACCTGCTGATGTCACCCCCCTCCCCCCCTCAATATTTGCTGCAGCACAAATACAACATACAACTTACAACATACAACGTACAACATACAGCTGGTGCAATACAAATAGCGAGCAGGACTAGAATAAAGTGTTCTGTTTTCGTTCCATTAAAACTAGTCGTGTGCAGGTAAACAAAAAAGAGACATTAAAGATCGAGGCATTAACAAAATGAAATCCTGATCGTATTACAACTTTCTAAATAAAGATTTCAGACCCATTTAAACTGGGAAGAAGCCATAAACCAGTATTTCAAAAGCTTTTTTTTTTTGTCTAATTAACAGAGCGACATAAGACTTCCTAAGATAATTGTCTCTCCGTGTAACATAAACATAATTTTCCATTCTTAAAAAGAAAAAAAGGAAAAGTAAAAAATGTGTAGTTGTTCATTGTATGGGTGTGGGGGTGAGCGGGGCGGAGGTGGAGGTGGTGGTGGTGTGGGAGGGGGGGAACACACATCAAGTGCTATGTGTCAAACTTTTACTGAGAACTGAGAGGCTCAGACTTCACCCCCTCCTTCCCATTTAACAAGACGCCCCCCCTGCACTCCGAAGAGGAAGGGGGGGGGGATGGTTCCCAGAGGCGTACCTAGGGTGGGGGGAGGGGGGGGTCAAAATTTAAAGTCCATCCGGGCCCCAGCTTTAGGGGGGCCCAATTTTTTTAATATAAAGTATTAAATACATTATTTAATGTCAATGTGTCGAATGTCAAAATACAATGTCGAGACTGAGTCAATCAGGTCTTTGAAGGCGCTAGGCAGTGACGTAGGTAAAAGTGCATGTCAAGGCTTATGTAAAAGTACATGTCAGGGCCTAGGTAAAAGTACCTGTCAAGGCCTA
>JAGDYQ010000032.1:4298966-4310364 GCA_021962125.1 Bulinus truncatus | reverse complement strand
TCGAGGGCTAAACTCTCATCTACTTCGTGAGAGTTTTCTATGAGATATTTCCTCCTAACTCTGAACAACCAATCAATACAACGTAATCGGTATATAAGTCACAAGTATATTCATCATTTTACTGAACGAGTTATGTAACCAGCACAAAGGAATCCATTTTAAAAGAAACGTCTTTTAGAAAAAAAAATGTAACTTAAACGACTTCCGGCTTGATTTGCTTTAATCGTCTGCTTTCCAGAGAATAATTAATAAAACAACTGTTACCTCCCGTTACATCTCAAACTCGGGGTGAAAAAAATAAAAATAAAGAGGTAACAAACTCTGAGTAGGCTTGGACAAGGAAACGGCATTGCGTAGCGCCTATCTTAAAATTATTTCAATCCAACCGACCCCACTCCTCCTTGCCCGACCCATCAGCCAATCACAGGCTCTTAAAAACCACACAATTCTGACAAAGTCTCAAAAGTAGAGATTAATACGCAGACAAAAAAAAAAGTGTATTTATAGGCCAGCCAAACAAATCAGTCCAGGTAGAAAGAAAAAACATAAACAACCAACTCGATACGTGTGTCATTAAGAGGACGAATGGCCAAGCGAAAAAGTACCCAGTGGTTCACAGCGAGGATCGAACCCGAGACTCTTCGGTCAAAGGTCTTCACGCTTATGGGGTACCTCCTTCGTTACTTCACACTCAACTACGGCGACATAAAGAAAAAAATCGTATCATTAGTGATTCATAGTAACTAATAGATGAACATCTCAAACCCACACTTACACACACACAGAAAAGAAGTACTCAAGGGAGACTACTAGCGTGCATGATAATTGTATAACATGTGTAACTCAACTTCTAATGTATTTATTTTTATATGTGCAGTTTACTTGTATAAAAAACAACAACAAATCATTTCAAATAATCATGATTATTAAGCATTCATTATCCTGAATATTAATCAAACATTTTGTTTTAGAATTTACAGACAGTATTCATTTTATCATTTTTTCGTATGCTATTTTTAAAGTCAAAACCGTATAAATGTCAATTACAATACCATACATGTACCGTCGATTAACTGAAATATGGTGGTGAGACGTCGGTTTCCGAAAGAAGTAATTGTCTCACTTAGATCAGAAATTACATGACATATAACACTCCATCCTGTTAAAACAGATGTTAATCCAAGTTATAATCTTCCAACTTTGTTTGACTGGCTGTTGCAATACAATGCATATTGGTTTTCTCTCTCAAATTGAACCAGCACGCTTGAAGGCGTTCTGAGCTCGCTGTAAAACACAAAGCCACAAGATATATCGAAAGAACTAAACACTGTCTTATACTGAAGTCATGAAATTATCGGTTATGGTGGGGATGAAAGAAGGGCAGCTTAAAAAAAAAAAACGGGTCATCTGGGCAGATGAAGTGTTGAATTATTCTGTTTCTATAACCTCGGCATATAAAGGGATTATGTGGTTAGCACAACGCCCAGCCGCCATTACTTCCCCAACTTAAGTCAGGTACCCATTTAAAGCTGGGTGGACTTGTGGGACGACTTTTAAAACAAATTTCACCTGGAAAAATTTCACATGGTTCTCACCGAGGATCGACCCATGACTCTCAGGTCGACAGTCGAGTGTCTACACCACTCGGCCACCCGTCCCAACTGAAGTCATGAAATGATCAGCTATGTCGGGGATGAAAGAAGGGCAGCATAAAACTGTCCTGTGAGTTGTTTATAGGGATCTAAGAGATTTCATCTCATCCTTACAGGGGACCAGTGGTCGATTTACCGCCGGGGATGCCGGGGATATCCCCGACACTGAGGACCGTCATCCCCGGCTCTGCTTTAGCTAATGTCATCCCCTGCAGGGTATTTGAATACATGATTGTATTTAAATGCATGATTGTATTTAAATGCATGATGTATTCAAATATATTTATCCCCGGCTCTGCGGAACTTTTTTTTTATCCCCAGCACTGATTTTTTTTTTTTTTATGTACTGGTAAATTTTGAAGTTTAACGGGAAAATTTTGTAATGCGCTTCTACCTACCGAATCAATAGAAATAAATGTACAGTAAGAGTACGAAGTATTTTTTTGTAATCTTTGGTTCTAATTTTATGTTCACTTTTAATTCGTCGCTCGTAAGTCGTAATGCGCTAGTCATTAATCGAAAAAAAATATTTTTATATACAAATCCAGACAAAGATTTAAAGTAATATTTTTATTTTATAATTTTAAATTAAGTTGCTAAGTTGTTTTTTTTTTATTTGTTTTGTTTTGTTTTTAAGGAATTTATTTTTGCTCTCTTTATTTTTAATAGTGCACAGTTTTACCCATGTCATTTTTTTAATTATTGTTTTATTTAATACATGATTGTATGATTGTATCTGAATATATGATTGTATTTGAATACAGGATTGTATTTGAATATATGGTTGTATTTGGATACATGATTGTATCTGAATACATGATTGTATTTGAATACATGATTGTATTTGAATATATGGTTGTATTTGGATACATGATTGTATCTGAATACATGATTTTATTTGAATACAGGATTGTATTTGAATACAAGATTGTATTTGAATACATGATTGTATTTAAATGCATGATTGTATTTAAATGCATGATGTATTCAAATATATTTATCCCCGGCTCTGCGGAACTTTTTTTTTATCCCCAGCACTGATTTTTTTTTTTTTTATGTACTGGTAAATTTTGAAGTTTAACGGGAAAATTTTGTAATGCGCTTCTACCTACCGAATCAATAGAAATAAATGTACAGTAAGAGTACGAAGTATTTTTTTGTAATCTTTGGTTCTAATTTTATGTTCACTTTTAATTCGTCGCTCGTAAGTCGTAATGCGCAAGTCATTAATCGAAAAAAAATATTTTTTATATACAAATCCAGACAAAGATTTAAAGTAATATTTTTATTTTATAATTTTAAATTAAGTTGCTAAAGAGCCGTCTTGCAAAAACGTTAACCCAAATAAAGTTGTCTTTTACAAACAAACAACTGTAATTCAAGGAGTCAAATCTCAAAATGATTATCTTCATACTACGTCTACTGCGTGTAATTCATGTGTTACAGTATATAAGTAGCAATAATTTGTTATTACAAGTTTAGATTATTTGACTTTAATAAGTTTAATTTGAAGTTGAAATCAAAATACCTAAGTAGCTGGATGTGTTGATAAAATAATGTTTTATTCTGCACTAGATTTTAATTTTTAATGGTAACACTGGAGCAAAACCATGTGCTCGTCAACTGTGTAATATAAGTTTTTAGAGACGGATTCACAGCTTTAAGATACGTCACATGTTCTTATGATTCAAACCAAACAGGCACATTCTAAACATGAATTCTTCTGTTGATGCTTCAGTATTAATACAGTACGCTGACTTTTAGGCGGATCTCAGAATTGGTCTATCGGAAAGGCCAGAAATATGAGGTCAGATGATAATGGCTAATGGGGTGTGCTCTCCGCCTACCCCAGGAACCGCGCCTGCTCGGACAGTCATTCATTGCAATTCATACTGCATCGTTTTCATTTTTAGTCCCGGGGACTCCTATATTGTTGCAACAAGTTTAACATTTGTCCCCGGCTCTGCAGAAATTGTTCATCCCCGGCACTGTTTTTCTTCCTAAAGTGCTTGTCAAATTGCTGAAGACAAATCTTAGCATTTACCTGTGTTTTTGATTTCCCAGTAGTGGCCTCACAGCTAAATCCCTTATCCAAGAAGCTTCTCTTATCCCTCTTATCTTTCTCCTCCCCTCTCTCTCTCTCCCTCTCTCTCCGCGCTCTCTTTATCTGCTCTTCTTCTCCCTCTCTCTCCCTCTCTTATCTTTCTCATTTCTCCCTCTCTCTACCCCCCCTCTTTATCCCTTTTCTCTTCTTCTCCCTTTCCCCCTTCTTCTCCCTTTCATCCATTTCTCTCCTTGCCCTCTCTCTCCCCCTCCTCCTACCTCCTCATCCCTTTATCTCCCTTTCCTCTCTCTCTCCTTCCTCCCCCTCTCATCCACTTTCTCCTTCCTCCCTTAACTCCATCCTTTCTCCTCCTTCCTCCCTGTCTCTCATCCATATCTCTCTCTCCCTTCCTCCCTCTCATCCCTCTCTGTCTCAATCTGTCTATCTGTCTGTCTGTCTGTCTGTCTGTCTGTCTCTCTCTCTCTCTCTCTCTCTCTCTCTCTCTCTCTCTCTCTCTCTGTCCCATGTACCATTTTATACCTCCTACCCCGCCCCGTCCAGAGTTGTATTATTTGTATTGAACTCTCTGTATTCAATATTCAAGTCCGGTTCTATCGAATGAAATGGCCTACACGTGCATTAACTACTGCCACCTACAGATCACTTCTGACCACTGGACTGGTCCCGCGTCAGTACATATGACCCGGCCAACCAGTAAGACTCAACCATCCAGGTCTTTTTTTTTTTACTGCGATTCCTTTACATTCGAGCATAAGGTGTTACGAGATTGCAGCAAGCGGCGTGACACAACGAAGTCAGAAAATGGTCAGCAGCAAAAGAAATTATCCGCGGACAACTTTTATCGCCTAGGACATTATTCTGCTGGCGAAGTACTTCCTTTACACCGGTCGTAAAAAAGTGATGCAATAGTATTACGCACAGCACGTGTTCTCAAACGTTTGCTATAAGTTTGCTTATGTTGCTGGGTTTTTAATTGCGACATAGGGCCTCATGTAAACAAAACAGGTACCAAAGAAGTAAAAAAAATGCTAAATTTAAGTGTACATATTCTCTACTAAAAGAAGGTTATTTTGCATCGGCTATCGACCCACCAGTGGGCCATGACCCCGTACTCTGAGAACCTCTGACGTACGGCGATGATTATCTCTTCCTGGATTTGCTAAGCGTCATTATGAACGATGGGTGGGGTTAGGTTAAAGGTGAGCAGCTCTCTCTCTCTCTCTCTCTCTCTCTCTCTCTCTCTCTCTCTCTCTTTCGCACATCTTGACACTAATAGCCTCGATGAATGAATGAATTGCTAACAGCTTAAAGCTTAAAGTAACTTACTCGTTTTTCTCGTAATGCCCATCTCAACTCGCCACCTCCAAAACTAAGCGCGCGTGAAAGGCGCGCCCTCTGCTCGAGCTTTTTGTCTCGTTTTCAGATTTCTCAGATTTTTTTTTGTTCACTTGCCAATCACAGTTGTAACCAATTGGCAACGTCTGCTGGAAACGTGAGGACGACTGTCGTTGTAGCCAGGTTTTTTAACAAAGTTGAAACTAATTTATGCCACAAAGAAGATTCCCGACTGTGTTTACGAAAAATAAAAAAAAATTGAATCTTTTATATTGAAATGAGAAAATTTTTTTTTGTACATTTTCTTTATTTTCTTTATTTTTTTAAATTTAATAGAATTAGTTAATATCTGCTTGCAAGGCCGTACCCAGGATTTTGTTTTGTGGGGGGGGGGGGGGCTGTGCGGCTTTTTGGGGGGGGGGGGCTGTGCGGAGAGTTTTATATAAGAAAAATTGGAACACAATGATAAAGAAGTATATTTTATAATAAAATTTGTTTTTTAGAATTAATTGGGGTGGGGGCTGCAGCCATCGCAGCGCCCCCCCTCCGGGTACGGCCTTGTCTGCTTAATCAGTTCTTCTTTGTTCTGGATATATGATTATGGAGGATTTCAAACGACCAGGCCTATAGTTATGATGAACTGCACGGTGGCATCCAGGTCCGTCTCGCTCCCATCCTTCGAGGTGGAGAGCCTAGCCCCCTACCTGCACGGCGGGATTCCACAGGCAGGACGCCATATCTATTTTGCGGGTTTTTTTCCTCCATATTCGTCGATGTTGCATTGCTGTATGTTTTGCGCCATTAAGGCCTACTGCCTCCGTCTTCAGCCAAGACCATCTGCAAGGCAGCAGTTGATTTAATTTCGGAGTTTTCTCTCCTAGATGTCTGCTATCCCTAGCTAACGGCCTCATCTGACCGGGTTTAGAGTTTGAGCGCTCTATGTTCGCTTTTTTTTGCTGTCATTTCTTAGGGTTTTTGGGGCATTTTTTATAAAGGTATCCTTACCACGGGATACCTCACCTCACTCTCCATGACAGCAAACCAGTATTCGCTTATTTAGTATTCACGGCTGACCCTTATATCTAAGGGTCTTTCCCCTATCCGCCAGCTGGGGACGAGCTTGGTAGGAGATGGTGGCTTCCCCAAGGCTTAATCAGTTAAGGTTTCGTCTCAATAAAAGTCAGTAAACGTCTTTTTTTTTAAGTTTAGGAATTGTATATTCAAAAATACCTTACTCTGTGTCAGAGGCGTACCTAGGGTTAGGGGGTCCTAATTTGAAAGTGTCCCCAGGGCCCCAGCTTGAGGGGGCCCCAAAATAATTTTTTTCACATTAAATATTAAGTACATTATCTCATGTCATAGACCCGCATGTCAAAATGCAGGGGCCCCCACAGCCATCAAGCCCCCCCCGGGCCCCTAAAATCCCTTGGATCGGCACTGCTCTGTGTAAAAAAAAAAAAGAAATAACAATAATAAAAAGGTTGATTATTTATTAAGAAACAAAAAATACTTCTTTATCGTACCGTTTATAAAGTTAATTGAACCAGAACTAATAAAGTTATCACGGGGGTCGGGTTGGGCGGGGGGCAGTGTCTTAGGAGTGTGTCTGTTAATACCACGCACGAAGCCAGTTGATCACTTGACCTTTTCAGTCTGGCTGAAGTGTCAGGGTCGAAAAAATCGGCCCGTCCATCTGTCCGTCCATCGTCTGGTTCTTGACATGACAAGTCACGTGGCCGACATGGAAATTTACTCAGAAATTTTTTTTTTTTTTATTTGTTTTGTTTTGTTTTTAAGGAATTTATTTTTGCTCTCTTTATTTTTAATAGTGCACAGTTTTACCCATGTCATTTTTTTAATTATTGTTTTATTTAATACATGATTGTATGATTGTATTTGAATACATGATTGTATTTGAATACATGATTGTATTTGAATACATGATTGCATTTGAATACATAATTGTATTTGAATATATGGTTGTATTTGGATACATGATTGTATCTGAATACATGATTGTATTTGAATACAGGATTGTATTTGAATATATGGTTGTATTTGGATACATGATTGTATCTGAATACATGATTGTATTTGAATACATGATTGTATTTGAATATATGGTTTGTCAGGGTATGGATGCGGTGGTCACTTTTATATATTTATTTTCTAATTACTTTCTTTAACTGCACAACTTATACAAGTTCATAACACCTCCAGTTTTTAACTCGAAATCACTTTATTGAATAATCATAAGAACTAGTTATTCAATAATGAACATTAACCATTAACTCATGTCTCTACGATAAATACCAGTTGTCCATTCTTTTAATACAATAAATACTTCTTCCTAGCTCCTCCGTTCCTTCCTAATTCCCCTACCTTCTTCAAACTTAAAACAAAACAAAAATAACCAAAACAATGTTCTATCTCTTTCCTCGTCAACCGTTTGTGTCTTTCCTCGCTTTTCTTTCCCCCGTTCAATAACCCGTTCATTAGGTGCGTCACCGTACTACAGGGAATTCCCTCTAACATCTACATTAATACAATAATTAATTGTCTATCTATATAACTGTCTAACAATGTGTCTGTCTAATTATCTATGACTGTCTATGTCCTTACATCACCTTTCCCTCTCGGTAAAAAAAATTCGTACAAAGTACGCATTTTTTTTAAAATACAGAATTAACAATCATGTATTACAATTATATTACAAAAAGAAAAAGTAACAAGTCCATATCAAATATGAATACAAAATGTCACAAAAATACAAATCTAAATTTTTAAAAATCATGAACACATTTCTTCAATACTCATCGTCATAAGTATCATTAAAATTATCTCATATCTCTGTGTCTCAAAATATATCAAAATAAGTCTCTACCACAAATCTCATATATCAAATCTCAATAAAAAAAAAAACATTGATTGTATGGTTTAGTCTCCTTATGATCATTTTTTTCTTTTCAAAATCAATGAAGGCAAATCTTTTACCACCTACAAAAGTAGGATCCTTCAGAGGTAAAGAAAATTAATCCAATGTCACAAAAAAAAAAATTAATTTTCCTTAATTGTTTGTATTAAAAAAATGAAGTTAAATGTTTTTACAAGAACAATGAAGGCAGACAATTTCAACCAACTACAGTTATATGTAGGCTCCTTCAGAGTTAATGAAAAAAAATAACAACACCTTTCTCCCTCAAAATGGATAAGAGCAAGAGAAAAAAAATATATGGGTAAATTTTGTGATTGTGGACAACGTAGAAAATATTAAGGTAAATACAGATTAAAGGGAAAAACAAGAGCGACATCATGATATGAAGAAAACAACTATGCAATTATAAAAATGTGATTACATCAGTGATTACATTTGATATGCAAAATAATAATGTAATGAAATAAGAAGGCACTTATTGAATAATCATAAGAACTAGTTATTCAATAATGAACATTAACCATTAAATCATGTCTCTACGATAAATACCAGTTGTCCATTCTTTTAATACAATAAATACTTCTTCCTAGCTCCTCCGTTCCTTCCTAATTCCCCTACCTTCTTCAAACTTAAAACAAAACAAAAATAACCAAAACAATGTTCTATCTCTTTCCTCGTCAACCGTTTGTGTCTTTCCTCGCTTTTCTTTCCCCCGTTCAATAACCCGTTCATTAGGTGCGTCACCGTACTACAGGGAATTCCCTCTAACATCTACATTAATACAATAATTAATTGTCTATCTATATAACTATCTAACAATGTGTCTGTCTAATTATCTATGACTGTCTATGTCCTTACATGGTTGTATTTGAATACATGGTTGTATTTAATTCACGATTGTTTTTTTTTGTTTGTTTGTTTTTTTTTAATTTATGACAGCATTTAAATCTACAAAGTGAATTTTAATCAATATTTGTTTTAAATGTGTGATAGTTTATAAATCAATAATTGCAGTTTAGTCCGGGACTGTTTTTAAACGTATGATTAACTTTAAATCCATGATTGTTATTTTTTTTAAATTATGATTGTGTTTCAATCTATGATTGTTTTTAAATTATGATTCGATTAATACATTATTGTTTTGTTTTTAACTTTATGATTGTTTTTAACTTTATGATTGTTTTTAACTTTATGATTGTTTTTAACTTTATGATTGCTTTTAACTTTATGATTGTTTTAAAATGTATGATTGCTAAAGTTTTCATTGATAACGGAAGAGATGAAAAAATGTTTTATATGGGAATTACTTTTTTCAAATAATTTTGAGTTACTTGAAGTTCTGTCATTGCTCTATCCTAGGGCCCTACACGAGGCCCACCTAGCTCTTGTCTCCTCTCCCACGGGCATTGCACGGATGGACCTACATGTTCGTGTTATTAAAAGCCCTCCCTTGCCAATGGACATAGTTAATTTCATTCTTTTAAATATATGGAGTTCATTATAAGGGTTCACAGAACACTGGTCAGTCCGAGGAAATGGTTTTTTTTAAATATTTTTAGGAACAGGTCGACCACTGGAAACGGGCCTTTATGCTGGTAAGAACCGATCGGCTTCAGGAAATGGGCCTTTATGCTGTTAAGAACAGTTCGGTCTCAAGAAATGAGCCTTTATGCTGGTAAGAACAGATCGGCCTCAAGAAATGGATCTTATGCTGGTAAGAACAGATCGACCTCAGGAAATGGATCTTATGCTGGTAAGAGCGAATAGGCCTCAAGAAATGGATCGTATGCTGGTAAGAACAGATCGGCCTCAGGAAATGAGTCTTGTGTCATATTGACACATTTATATGAAAGGATTTTACTTTTCTTTGCGTGCAAACTGAAACTTACAAAAAAATATTATAAATCGAACAGTTCAATCTAGAAAGATAACATTCTATAAATATTTATAGATCGGCCTCAGCAAATGAGCCTTTATGCTGGTAAGAACAGATCGGCCTATTGACACATTTATATGAAATGATTTTACTTTTCTTTGCGTGCAAACTGAAACTTACAAAAAAAATATTATAAATCGAACAGTTCAATCTAGAAAGATAACATTCTATAAATATTTATTTCCAGACTTCTATAAATATTTATTTCCAGACTCGATAGATACCGCTGAAAATCGATCTTTCAAAACCCTTCCCGTTATCATATGTATGACCTCTTTGCTCAGGCAGTACTTCTTATTGTTGCTAGGATACACAAAGCTAACGGTCGAGTAACGGGAGTTAATGGCAGAAGGGGGGTAAATGGGTAGAGAATCAAATATTCGATTTAAATGATTCGATAATTTTTTTTTTAAGAATCTGAAATTATGCAATTACAATGACGACTCGATTACTTATATAAAAAAAAAGAAAGTGAAAAAATGTCTCCGATATATTCATAACCCAGTGGTGTAGCGAGCTTAACTCGCGCCCGGGGCACAATACCTTTTTAGCGCCCCGCCCCCCCACCCATTCGAAAACCATATAATATTATATGTAAAATATACCATTTGGTGCCCCTTTGTGAGTAGTGCCCGGGACATGATGCCCCCCCCCCCTTTGCCCACTGTCGTAATCAGATTTCGATATTTTGTCTAATGACTATTTTATAAATTATTGTGTATTTAAAAAAAAGAACAGTTTTATACATATTAGTTTTCATACTTGTATTCAAATCAAAGGAATATTCTTTTTACTCCCCCCCTCTCTCTCTCTCTCTCTCTCTCTCAATACCGAGCCTAAAGATTTGGAGGCCTGGGGGGCTTGGCCTCTTTGGGGGCCCCTGCATTTTGACATTCTACATCATTACATGTGATAATGTACTTAATATACAATGAAAAACAATATTTTGGGGCCCCCCTGAAACTGGGGCCCGGGGGGATTTTCGAATATGGATCGCCTCACCCTAGATAAACCTCTGCTCTCTCTCTCTCTCTCTCTCTCTCCCTCCCTCCCTCCCTCCCTCCCTCCCTCTCTTTTTCTCCCCCCTCTTCCTCTCTCTCTTCCCCCCCTCTCTCTCTCTCTCACCTGTTGTTATTGCAATAACTTAATATTTTTTTTATCGTGGCCGACAGCCTGTGAGACATTTCCAAATGTCATATTGAGAAATTTAAAATAAAACCCAAGCTAAGATTGTATCAGGACGCCGTGCCAAACTCTCAAAGCGTTTCCACCTTCAATCATAACCCCCTCGTCGCCTCCTCCTCCTCCATACTTTAGCAGCGATCTCAGCACGTAAATCGCATTCCTGTGCCGTAGTGATCCGGAAATCTGATTCCTTGTCAACTCTACTTGTATCACTTGAGCTCTTGAGACCCCCGTCATTCGCGTCTCGCCACGAGAGAGAAAACCTGTCGCGTGACGGCGGACGCGTCACA
>JAGDYQ010000032.1:4291466-4293966 GCA_021962125.1 Bulinus truncatus | reverse complement strand
TTCCTTCGCCCGTGATGACAGTGCCGTTTCGGGAGGAGGAGGGGGGTCTGGGGGTAGAATCTAGGCAAAGCTACATTTGGGATCGCTAGGCAAAGGTATATTTGGGATCGCTAGGCAAAGCTACATTTGGGATCGCTAGGCAAAGGTATATTTGGGATCGCTAGGCAAAGCTACATTTGGGATCGCTAGGCAAAGGTATATTTGGGATCGCTAGGCAAAGGTATATTTGGGATCGCTAGGCAAAGGTATATTTGGGATCGCTAGGCAAAGGTATATTTGGGATCGCTAGGCAAAGGTATATTTGGGATCGCTAGGCAAAGGTATATTTGGGGTCCCTAGACAGAAGGAACTAATTATATGTTATATTTAAGGAGAAGGAACTAACTGTATGTTATATTTAAGGAGAAGGAACTAACTATATGTTATATATTAAAGGAGAAGGAACTAATTATATTTTATTTTTAAGGAGAAGGAACTAACTATATGTTATATTGAAGGAGAATCAACTTATCATATGTTATATGACCTAACGGATGTTCTTAGTAATTGTCTTGCAAATTGGTCTGTAAGCCGACAGTTTCATTTTGGGACATGACGCAAGTAAAACTGAGTTAACTTTTAAAATGGATTTTTTTTTTTATGTTTCTATTCTGGCAGGTTAATTTTAGAACCCGCTGGATTAAACCATTACAACTGTTATTAAGTTTAACAGTTGGTGTGATCGGAGAGTTATAATAGCTTATCTCATCTGGGGGTGATTGCATACTTGCGACCGCAATTCGTCTCGTCACAATTTGTTGGAGAAGAATTCATCACCGCGGACACCAAAAACAATGTTCTTGATTGTTCTTCTGTGCATTCTACAACACGGTCAGTGTCAATGTGTCCTGTGCACCATACTGTAAATTGCCTTGTATTGGATACTGTACCGTACTGTGTATTGTGCACCATAATGTAATGTGTCGTGTGCACCATACTGTAATGTGTCTTGTGCGCCATACTGTTATGCGTCTTGTACACCATACTGTAATATGTCTTGTACACCATATTGTAATGTGTCTTGTGCACCATACTGTAATATGTCTTGTGCACCATACTGTAATGTGTCTTGTGCACCATACTGTAATTTGTCTTGTGTACCATACTGTAATATGTCTTGTGCACCATACTGTAATGTGTCTTGTGCACCATACTGTAATGTGTCTTGTGCACCATACTGTAATCTGTCTTGCGCAAAATGATTTAACTTTTGATGGGTGGACGGAAGCCTAAATTAACAACAACATAAAAATGAGACTTTCTAATAACAATTCTTTTAATGACATCATATCATAAGCCGCCTGTAGATAGATAAACAATTAATATCGCACATAAGATGCGAGAGCGAAGTTTCGTTATCGTGACGAAATTTCGGAACGAGGTTTTTTTTTTTCAGAAATCGTTGTTGGCAAAGATCTACAATAATGAGGTTGTGAACTTTAAAAAAAAAATCAGCACAGTTTTTTTTTATTTCATTAACTGACCAAATGTGGACTCAACGTGGCGAACAAGTACAACTAAGAAACATCTGGATAGGAGAATTACTCAATATTGAATACAACCAGGGCCGGATGTACAATTTTGAAGGCCCTAGGCCAACAAAAATTTGAGGCCAAATTTTTTGAAAGATAAAAAAAAATATTGGCAAGTTTTTATTTTATTTTTTGTATACTTCTCAATATTTTAGGGCCCTATATTTTTGTGGGGCCCCCTAGGCCACGACCTAAGTCGGCATGTCTGTAAAACCGGCCCTGAAATCAAGACAGGTACAGCTAGCAAGACGTTTGCTTACAAGATGAGGAACTCACAAACACGAGCAGATATGTGTGTGTTGTGAATCGTCAGATGTTCTTTTAATGAATGGTGTGGGGGAGGGGAGGGGGGAGGAAGGGAAAACAATTAGTATTCTTACTCCCGCACCGTGAATAAGTTTTATCTGGCAATACTGTATGTTCTGTTTTCTAAATTCATTAAGTATGATCCAACATTCCTTGTTATTACTGTATGTTCTGTTCTCTAATTTCGTTAAGTATGATCCAACATTGCTTGTTATTACTGTATGTTCTGTTCTCTAATTTCGTTAAGTATGATCCAACATTGCTTGTTATTACTGTATGTTCTGTTCTCTAATTTCGTTAAGTATGATCCAACATTGCTTGTTATTACTGTATGTTCTGTTCTCTAATTTCGTTAAGTATGATCCAACATTGCTTGTTATTACTGTATGTTCTGTTCTCTAATTTCATTAAGTATGATCCAACATTGCTTGTTATTACAGTATGTTCTGTTTTCTAATTTCATTAAGTATGATTCAACATTACTTGTTATTACAGTATGTTATGTTTTCTAATTTCATTAAGTATGATTCAACATTACTTGTTAATACAGTATGTTCTGTTTTCTAATTTCATTTAGTATGATTCAACATTTCTAGTTATTACATTGCTAGTTACTTTTGCAA